>KK121993.1:272685-284349 GCA_000611955.2 Stegodyphus mimosarum
GTCTGTGAAAAACTGTTTTTGTTTGTTTCTTTGTTTAATTTCTTTTGCACATCGTTTTAGATTTATCATAGTATTTGAATAGAACATGTGGCAATGATTAGATAATTCTTCAGATGATATACATAATTTTTATGCATTCTGAGTTATAAAACAAATGAGATGTAACGCTGTTAAGTGAACCTAGTACCAGAGTGTCGCTATGGTAAACAAATATACTGAATTTTAAAGAGTGCATTTATTCTATTGTGTTTTATGCGGTACTAATGAAATAGATTTTATTCAATCCAATAAGTTTAAATGAAATGCAAAATGCATATAATTTAATATTCCATACAAAGTCATGCAGTGCACAAATTAGATTTTTTTTACAACAGATCACCAATGGTACTCTTCTTTTCACAGATTTTTAATGATACACAAAATATTACCACAGTATTCTGAAGCATATGAATCACTTTCACATAATGCACAAATTATTACCACAGAATTTTGCATCATGTAAATAAATCTATGATAAACAAGAAGATTTATTCAGGAGGAGCATTTTTAATTCTGAATCAATAATATCTATGATAAACAAGAAGATTTATTCAGGAGGAGCATTTTTAATTTTGAATCAATACTAATTGTAATTTAATAAATCAACTACCTTTCTTTACCCCTTTCAAATGCCAGAGAAATGGAGCATCAACTTTTCCTTCCAAATCAATGTGAAATTCAGTCTGTATTCGTATAAGCATATGATGATAAAATCCAATTCCAGCTAGCAAATGACTTATAACAGCATTTCGATAGTATTCTGATTCCAGCAATTTCTAGAAAAGGAATCTAATTTAGAAAAGTAAAAGAAAACTGTAATAAATATAATAGATGTGCTATGAAAAATTGTTTGGAATATTTATTACTTACTTTAAAAAACTCTTGTAATAATAATATTTTATACACATAAACCAATTTTTTAAATTAAAATTAATTTGGTGATCATGTAGTATGCAATCTACGATTTTTCGGTAGTTATTTAGGTACTTTCGGTGATCAAGTAGTATGCAATCTACTACTTTTAGTTAATTATTTAGGCATTTTTCTGTTATGCATCTGTCAAACTTTTCTGTGTGTTTTTTAATTGTGAACAATTTCTGTTTATAAGAATAGTTTATAGATGACAAACACGTACACACAGCATGGCAGGTGATGTCAGTTGCCATACCATCACCAAATAGATCATCACCTACCATGTGCCAAAATGCATGGCAAGTACATAACCAAAAAGTACCATCATTTACTTTTTATATGGTGCCACTAAAACTATTATTAGTAGTATTACTAAATTTGAATTTAAATATGTGATAAAATGGTGGAAGAAAGGAATGATTGAAACAACAACACACTTTAGTGACACGATCTAAAAAATAAATAACTAAAAACAGTTGGTCACATACTACACGATTACCATTCATTTAATGTGTGATAAGCATGCATTTATCATCATTATGTTGGTGTGAGTCATCTTGAGAAAACCCACAATTTTATTGGTCCAAATAATTAAAGTATATTTTATTTACAAATTTCTATAAAATTGTTCAAATAGTATCCTGTAATCAAATATACAAATTTACATATTTTCTGATTATCTCCACATTCAATGAAAAGTTATGAAAAAGTATTCATGAGGTAAAGCAGTGTGTAGCCAAATTAGTTCTGTGCCAACCCTCTACATTGCCAAAAAGTATTTATGTGGCAAACCAGGCAACATGCATATATCTCTTTTGGCCTATGAGCAATGCTGAAGTTGTATGGATGCCGAGTTTGCACAATTCTCTCATGTTTTTTAAGAAAAAACAGATTGCTGTATACACAAGAACAGCACACACACACACATACAAAAAAGAAAAAAAATAAAAAAAAAAGAAGGATTTTCCTGAAAACGTAGGTTTTATTATTGCTGTTTTTTTTTTTTTTTTTTGCTTTTTTAATTAATAATAAACTTATAATTATAAATTTTGCCTATAACTTTTTAATTTAATTTGCCTTCTTTATTGCTTGGATACTTGCTTACTTATATGCCTCTTTACTGATTCAGTCCTTGTTTTGCTACAGTATTAATTCAAACATGATACAACATATAATTTTACAAATATGTGAGTTTTCAGATATTATATGACGCACAAAGGGCCTTTTTTTAATGTTTTGTGACTTACCTTTATTTATTAAACATCATGTTCTTCGCACTTAAACCATAAAATTCAATTCAAAAGCAATATCACAAAATAATTTAAAAAAGAGCATATCTTTAGAATTTCCGATACACAGTCTTGCGCACTGGAAATAAAAACTTTCAAAATTATTTTTAAGCTCAGCAAGGTTTTTAGAATACTTAATTGTCACAATTTTCTCATATTTCTTGATGTAATTCTGAAATTTTATGAAGCAGCAACAGTTATGTTCCTTTATTTCGGATATCCAAAAATTTAATTTTGATTCAAAGGTGTTTATATTTCCTAATTAACTCAATAATAGACTTTCTTCTGCCTTGATGTTCAAGATTTAGTTTATACATTTTGGCTGTTACGTCTATAAGAAAAGCTGAATCAAATAACCAGCTATGATCATTAAGCTATTCATAAGTTTCATTTCTGGATTCTAAAAACTGTTTTATTTATGGAAGATGCTCCAAAAATCATTATAGGACTTTTCCATCTAATTTCAGAATATACATTAAAACTTTATAATCAGCATCAAGTTCAGCAATCAGTACTTCTATTCTGAAGTGGTCTGGCATAAGCAGTCCAAGAACAAATTTCATCACATGTTCATAAAGTATAAAACGTTTTTTACACAACACCTGCTCATGTATGATGCAGTCGTAGTTAAAAAAAGTTTAAAGTCAGCATCATTCTTATGTAATGTGATGAAACCAACAACAGAACCAATCATGACAGGCATGTCGTCTGTTATTATGATCGTGATTTATGAAATAATGAAACATTTATGATCTAAAGGGTACCAAAATTTACAAAAAAAGCTTAATATTTATTTGTTCACTTTATTAATCATTTCTTTAAATACAAATTATTAAAGCTGCTTCATTTTTTGTGCTAATACTTTCTCTTAATTCTACATAGGTTATCAGGACTTAGTGCTCTGTGTATGCTCTTTGCAGACATAGTAAATTCTGTGATAGGGTTCTTATCCTTACGTTCTAAGTCCTGAACTGGAACAGTGAGCGGATAATACGCTATGTTCTGATGTAACTGCTGGGCTGGAGAATAACTGCACGTGAAGGGATTTGAAATCCTCTTTTATTCAATTACTATTAAATACAAACCTCCCAATTCGGGAGAGATACAGAACGTAACAGACCACACTTTGGTCGAACTTAACAATCAAATAAATTTAAATAAATTAAAATAGAACTTAAATTAAACGTTGCTTCGCAGAGCAATTCGCGGAAGTTGGCCTCTACCGAAAAGGGTGCGTAGCAAGGTATACTAAATACTACCGCACTTTAATTTATTTTACAATGCAATCACGTAGTAAGCACTATGGCTTATAAATTTAAACTGCTAGCTGGTCAGGCAAACGTTGAGCAGCGTGACCGTGATCTGAGGCAAAGCTCTCACACACCGAGAGGTTTCTACCTCTGTCTTAAATAGTGCTTGGCTGAACTTCAAAAATTAGCATAAGCTAAAAACGCGCGCTTCTTCTGACAGGAAGTTGAAGCAGAGAGGAAATAGAAAAGATTTAAATTAAAATAACTTGGTTAGTTTAACTAAAACCTTACAAGGTATAATTCTTGTTTAGTTACACAGTTCCACTGTTCAAGTCCTGTAGTTGCTGTGCCAAGAATTTCGACTAACTTGTTAATCGAAATTTTTTTGTTTTCAATAACCTCTCTGTCACTTTCTTCACTATCGATAGCGGTATTTTCTGGATCTAGAGCCATACTACAGATTTTGACATCCGTTAATTGATTGATGATTAGAGCACTGTCATTGCAACGAAAAACTTCTGTTATATCATCTTCATTTATTACTGATTCTCCACATTTCTTTACAAAAGCCATTAACTAGAAAATTTCACTTGTGGTTTGCGATATCCAAAAGCCTTCAAATTTGTAGCTATCATCTTCATCATCCTCACCATGAAATATGGTAGTTGGCCATAAAATATACCAAGCATTTTTTAAAGTATCTGGAGACACATCCTCCCACAATATTGCAATGCTCCACACAACAGACTTCATGCTAAAATATTTCAAAAATTCTTAAACAGTCTTACCATTATTCAAGAAATTTAACATGGATTTTTAAAGTACTACTTTATATTTGCATTTCAGTGCATGCACTATTCCGATATCCATAGGCTGAATGATGGACGTACAGTTTGGAGGAAAGAATAACACAGATGCATATTCTTTCATTAAAACCCAAGTGAAATATATGAGCCGAATAGTTATCTGCAATCAGAAAAATTTTTGCATCGTCAGGTAAACCAACTGAATTCAAATTATGCCATGCCTTGGGTATGAGATGATTTTCGACCCAATTATATATCAACGCTTGTGTCATCTGTGCTCTTTTATTTGCATGACTTGTAAGGAGAAAATTTTTACTCCTTTAAATATTCGAGGTCATGTATTTTTTCCAATTATGAAAAGTTTACACTTGTGCATTCCTGAAATCTATTTTTTCCAATTATGAAAAGTTTACACTTGTTCATTCCTGCAGCATTTGCGCATGCTAACATTGTTAGTCCAGCTGTGGAATCTTTGACACCAATTAGAGCCTTTTCTGTACAGGTTGTAGAGTCATTAGGTTATTTGAAAACAAGAAATGTGAAAAATGAGCAATGCCCTCACCAGGACTCAAAACACGGATCTCTCGAATACACGTCAAGAGTGCTGACCACTACACCACGAAGGCATGTGAACAAAGCAGGAGAAATATACATACTCCCCTTTTAAAGGGCGACTGGAGATTAGGGGACCCGATCGCCAAATCCCGAAGGTGGTTAATTATCATCCACCAATTTTTTGGGGGGGCAGAGTCATTACGTTATTTGGAAGCAGGAAATGTGAAAAATAAGCAATGCCCTTGCCGGGACTCGAACCATGGACCTCTCGAATAAACGTCGAGTGTGTTGACCACTATACCACGAAGGCATGCGAAGAAGGTGGGAGAAATACCTTATAAGGTTGCCAAGGTATTTCGTAGTACATATTGCCAGAAAAGACCAATATAATCAGCATTCTAAATCTGTCCTAGAGATAATGTTTCTCTACTAATGAGTTCAATGAATTCATCTGATAATCGTTCAGCATCTCCAGTATCAGCTGAAACTTTTTCACCTAAAATTTTTAAATGCATTATACCATGCGATTTTAAATTTTGGTTAACCACTCTGTCGAACATGTGCACTTAGTTTTTGAGTTCATTTCTTCACGAAATATTTTGGCTTGAGCCATTAGCATTGGATCCGTCAATGGCATGCCTTTGCTGCATATCTGTCTGACCATTCAACCATCACTTTGTCATGATCGTCACTTAGCATAGCAAATCACTTTTCTGTTATTCATTATAAGTGGGGTGTCGGAATCCACAAAAAATTCATAAAATTCTTTTTTCTGTTAAGTCATATACAGTTGACTTTCCAATGCCATATTCCTGGCATAATTTTGAGATGGATATGCCTATATCCATTTTTTGCAGCAATTCCACTTTTTTTTTAATGGACATTGAAATATACTTTCATTTAGATTCTGATGCAGCTCCAGAATTAGAAACTCTTTTCAACATATCGAAAGTTCAAACTTTAGTTTTCATAAAATTGCTGTAATTATAATAGCCTGCAAAAAAAATAATAAACTGGAACAAACCAGAAAGTTAAGGAACAGCTATATACATTCTTTGGAATCAGTAAAGTATAATTTTTATCTAGCTTAAGAGCTGTGCAAAAATTTTGTATTCCCCAAATTCTGCCACCCAGGGTGCCAATAAGAGCTCTGGTGCTGGTTCTGGATTTCTGTGAATAACAAATCAGTTATTCTTAATTCAAATAGCACTCAATGCAATTTTTTGGCCTATGAGTATTATTAACAAAATCTATTTTTAGCATATGGAAATAAATTTTTGTTAAATTTTTCCTCATCAATATTTAGTGCATTTAACTTAAATCTGTAATCCACACAAAATGTTTCCATACTCTGCTATTAAATTACCAATATAAAAAAAAAAAATGTTTAGGCATCACTGCATGAGTCATTACTCAAGTTGTCATGTGTTGATAAACATACAATGATGAAAGCAAAGTATAATAAATAATGATTACCAGGTTGACATCAGAGATATAAAATATTAGTAGCTGTAAAATCAATGATGTTTCTATGTAGAATGTTTCGGTTTGAGATGTATGCCAAGCAGGGTAACAAGGTGTTTTATTTAGCGACTAATGAAATTAAGAACTGGGATTCTTCACATATTTTCGCATGGGGAAAAAATCGTAAGTGCATGCATAAAGTATAAAAAATAGTTTTTTGTTGATGGCTTTAGAGTCCAGATTTAGATCATTCCGGATACTGAATGTCTGGATCTCGGACTTTGTAATGTATAAGTTTCTGAACCATAAGATTAATTTTGGCTATATGGTTTTTAATATCTTAGCATATGTACACTTCTCATGTATTGCCTTTTAATGGCAAAACTGACATTATATCTTTCTTTACTAAGGAAAGACCTTATACAAATATTTACTTGATCTAAATTGCAGATATCTGTTGACTCATCACATTGTAAACTTCAGAAAATGTACTTTTGTAAAAGATCTTTTACTTGTCCATTATTGACATAATTTCATACAACCTTAAATGATGCAATCATAGCAACCTACATTTTATTTGTGGACTAACTGTTGGGCAACAAACATGCTTTTCAAATCTTTTACTTTATACTTTCTTAGATTGCTGTTAGAAGGATATTCAGTATCATATTTCTTTTGCACCAATGTAAAATGTTATTCTATGCTTTCCCCCCCCCTTCAACAGAAACTGTTGAACTACAAATCAAACAAATACGTCTGTCCTTAAAATTAATGAAAAAATACTTTTCTTCCAATTCATCATTAAAATTACAATAGCACATTTTTCTTTCTTTCCCCCCCAGCTCATATGATAACATGATTAGGGTAACTACAAAATCAATATCTATTAAAACTATTGCTAAACATACATAGAAGAAGCAAATATGTTTTATACTTACATGAACCCACCAACTCAGTTACTTCACACACAATTTTGTACATTCATTCTGTGCTAAATGGTGTTTTAAGCAGGCTGTGGCAAGTGTCTGATGGTGGCCCTATAAAATAACTACATACTGAATGGCAAAGATACTCATGAGGATCAATGAATGAAAATGCAGCATTCAGTTCAATCTGATTCAACCCACTGTGATATCAATAACAACATGGAATATTTGGCACCACACAACATCAAGTGCAAAATAGCATACTGGCTGCAATTTTGAGTGTATAGCGTAACTGGAATTCAACATTTTCTTTCCTCTCTTGGCACTTGACTTCGCAAGACTGAGAAGGGACGAGGTATGCAATGTGGTCAAATCAAACCACATCAAAATGCTGCACGAGCAATATGTAGCTCATTAGCAACAAGTTGGGCTTCCTTGGGTTAACATATTGTCATGATGCTCTCTTACATAGATGAAATTTGAGCTCCGGTAAGAAATTTGAATTTAGATAGCTTTGAAGAATCATAACACTAAACTTTAAATGAATTCACCCTCTGAAAATTTCAGTTTGCTCTGCAGATTATTTTTTAAATCGTTAATCAGTATTGATGTAGTATGCGATCTGCTGGTTTTAATTAGTTAATTATTTATTAGATGGCAATATTAAAATGCTTTTTTAATGTATAAAAATAAATACATATAATTCAAAATACATAAATGAAAATGATTCCATTAATTAATTTAATAATCCATTAATTTTTTTAATTCCATTAGATTTAAATTCCTCTCCGTTTTACAAAATACAGATATACTGACAAAAAGCATAAAAAAAACCATAAAAGGACCATTTTTATGAGTCATTTGTATATACATTATGAATGACATGCAGCATGGTAAAAAAAAATCATTACTTTTATTAATGGATCTTTACTATACTGCACGATAACGCGACAGTATTTGTAGTGCGGTACTCTGCATATTGTTTACAATACTTAGTTTCAAAATCTCCCAGCACTATTTAATTGTTTGAGTATTAATATTGCCTGCTGGATTCATAAAGTTCTTTTGGCGGTTTATGGTTTGATAATCACATCCTAATCGGCTTAGCCCCTAATAAGGAGTTATATCCCTTATGATAATAGAGGCAGGCAGTAATAACAGCTTCATAATAATAAAAAATTCAATAGCTTTCATATGCGATAAAATAGCAGGAAAAAGAAATAATTAAAACAACAATAGATTTCAGGGATACTATCTAATAAATAAAAGTAGTAAACCGCATACTCCATCATCTCCTGTTAGTCTATAATTCAGAAAAGGAAGTAACTGGAATGAATGGAATCTTACCTTCTTATTCTGTTTACATCGATAAAAAAAGTCATAAAAAACTTTTCGCCAAAGAAGATCTTCAGCTTTTTTCCCATACTCTACAGGATCAGCGAATATCAATCTCTCACAGTAATCTTTCAACCTAAAAAATTCATTTTTGTATGGAAGAAGAAAAAAAAAAAATTTATGGAAAAAGAAAAACAACATATTTAGAACAGAATCTGTAATCAAATAAAAATTCTTATGAAAACTTGCTTACAACATACTTTACAATATACTGGTTTCCGGTAATATCATACCACAAAAGTAGCTTTGGGAAACTTCAAAAGGTAAAAAAGATTAAAACCAACAGTTTGCAAAATATAATTTTTAATACCTCATTCTCAGATCTGTTACTTCTGCAGAGAACAATTCAGTGAAACTGGATATGAGGGCCAAATGCTGTTCCAGTTTTTTTGCAGCATCAGCTGCTCCTCTGAGATAAAATATAAAAATTATTAAATGCATATAAATATGAAGTCACACTGAGATTAAACTTGAAAATACATAAAAAATTTCAAGCATAAAAATGGTTCTTTATAAAATTAATATAAACTCACATAGCATAGTCTAAGAATGATAACTACTCATTAAATTATTTCAGTATCAACAAATAAATACTCATGTAACTGTTACTACACTGGAAACATTACTTTAATTCACTGCTAGTGGCATACTGCAAGATTATCAAATTTTGATAGCAAGAATTTCAGCATTGGTTTGCAAAAAATTTTATTGAAAATCAGCACCAAATCATTAAGAGATAAAGCAAGACATATTAACACCTTTCAGATATGAAATACTTTTCTCAACACAAAACTTTTATTTATATCTGACCTTGCATGACAATATTTTATGATGAATTCTTACACTTCGTGCAATTCTGTGACAGTTCTCAAGTGAAAAAAGATCACTGTGTACATGAAGAGAACAACAATAATCTATAATATTACAACATTTAACATACCACGTAAATTTTATTTTAATAATTCAAATTTGACTTTTAAATCGAAAGTTAATTAAGTGTGTTTTCTTTTGACATGCTGATAATGTCTGGTGACTTTGATAAATAGTAATAGTATGGCAAACTTTTAAAAAAATTGCTAAAAGCCACCAACTTGCATAAAATAATTCATTTTGGTACTTAGGTATTAGCACAACCACCTTGGCCCAATTTGGCAATTTTTCAAAAAGCAAAATTATGACCTGTAATTCAAAAAACTATTTACTTGCATATACATATATCACTACACACTTATTTTACATTTAATAAGGTTTTATTAGAAAATCAATCAATCAACAGTTATTCAAAAGGAACTATTTTGGTATTCTTCTGTTATCAGGACTGGATCCAGAAATGTATGTGTGTATGCATACATGGATGGATGTACTGTAAAGACCTTATTTTATTCTAACCAATTATTTTTAGCTCAACTTTCCTTTCCCTCCTGATTTCATTTTCCTGCCAGAATGGAAATTTTAATAACACAGTATGCAAAATCTAAATGTGTTCAGAAGCAGTATTTATGCTGTGGTTTCAAGAGTTCATGAGGAGCAGTAGCAGAGTTAGTTCCAAGTTTATGCTGCATGCTTGAAATAGCTCTCTAGTTGGTGTTAGACACTCTTCAAATTCTAACGATATTCTAGGCTTGGCTTTGATGTGCACAGCCAATTTAGCAGTTTAGATAAATAAGGAACCAGTCGTTTAGCCATCCTAACATTTTGTGATTTTACATTTTAATTTTCTGCTCAACTGAGTTTAGCCACGAGTGGTGGTGAATTGTGAGCACCAAGTGCATGCATCTTGCTATTTTAGTTCAAATAAAAAGGTTACTTAAAAACTCTTCTGTAGTCTGTTCTTCAAAACATAGTGAGAATTCGCTACACAGTCTTTCATGTAAGATCTACTGTGAATGTTCCCAAAAAGACAGACTCTACAGTATATAGTCATGTGTGCATGTATGTATATAGGTATGTACATATGTATGTGTAAACACACACATATGCATATACATACGCATGTACAAACATACATTTCTGAATTTAGTCCCTATTAACAAAAAACTACCATCCTTTCTTTTGATATAATGGAAATTCAGATTTTAGCAACTTCTAGTAAAATGGTTGTCATAATATGTAAACCCTCATTTTTGCTGAAACTTTTCACAATTTATATACTATATTGCATTAGAAATGTAATTTATGATTCCCATGCTATAAATAATATTTGTTGCAAAATATTATTGATAAGTACACATTAACTTATAAATGTTTAATTTCCTATATTAATGAGCATCACACTTTTAAAGATCTTACATATTAATAATTAATGTGTTTTTCATTTTGTATTTTTATTTATAGAGATTTTATTACTAAATGAAAATGGTATTTGCATAATATGAGCACCTAAGTAGATGACTTAGGTGCTCATACACCAATGACTTTATAGAAAAATTATGATTATTTTTTCGATTTTTTAAAATTTCTGCTTGCAGGATATTCCTATAATGAAAGAAACAGAGTTGAAATTTTGGCGGGAATAAGTATTTTGGCTCAAAGTCACTAAAGAACAAACCATTTCTTAAAGTTATCATTACGAAATTTCCACCACAACAAAAACAAAAACCTGTTTGTAACTAGGTTTACCAACTGTTTTTGGGAATAAATATATAATTGAAACATAAAATAATGCATGTAAGCAATATATAATTTTATACAATAACAGTAACTGTTCTTTTTCTCCCATAAAATTTGCCAAACTGCTCTAAGTTGGTTGTGATAATATGTAAGTATCATGAAAACAATATTTCTTCAAAGTGTTAGAAAACATTACAAAGACATTGTTTTATCTAGATGAAATTAAGTATGAATTACTTACGTACAAATGCAACCAACTTGGCAAAGAATGATGTTATAAGCCATCAGTTACTTCAGTAGCAAACATTTACTTTTTACCTACATGACTATTACTATACATATATTTTACATTCCACTTAGGTGTTTATCTAAAAAAAAAAAAAAAACAAGAAATAAACCTACTTACAAACCGATTTTT
>KK121993.1:291105-316219 GCA_000611955.2 Stegodyphus mimosarum
TTTTTTTTTTTTTTTTTTGCTAATTCTTTTTTGACACCAACATTGGCACCAGGAAAGCACCAGTTCGATATGGCTGCTACAAAAACTGAGGAAAGTGCAGAATCACCCACTACTTGGCACGTGTTCAAGAATTGCACAAACTCGGTATCCATGTACACATCGACCTGTTTTCATTTAAAAAAAATCTCAGAATTGCACAAACTCAATACTGCACACTTCCTTGACTTTGTCCATGTACACATCAATCTATTTTCACTTAAACAGTCAAAAGAAATTGACAAAAATCCAATTCTTCTTACTCTCATAAAAAGCACCGAACAAAACACGCCAAAGAAGTGGGCGATTCTGCACTTTACCGCACAAACTCAGTGTCCATGTACACATCGATCTATTTTCACTTGAAAAGACATCAGAGAATTGCACAAACTCGGCAATGCGAACTGCCTTCACTTTGTTGATGTACGCATCGATCTATTTTCAGTTAAAAAATTCAGGAAGTTAAATCTACTGTTGTAACTAGAAATGGAGTTTCATCGCCAAAATTGAAGGCTCAAATGCGCTTTAGCCCACTGCTTGGCCGCGATTGTTTTTGAATGAGCAATAAACGCGGCAACATGGGTAACTCCGTATATCCGCGAACATGGCTGACTGGGCATTTTGAAGCTACGGAAACATGTAGTTTTCGCGCATGCGTATTTCCTATTTTATAAAGAACGGTTTTATTGGTAATGTGAGATGACGTAGCGGTTTATTCGAAATTCTTACGTGTTAATTTAAGTAGTTATTTCAGTTGTCGTTGTATTCTTTGAATGCGGTGTTGTTCTGTTGAGTGTTTGCTATTTTCGTACGTATATTTCGCTAAATACCAAGTCGCTATGGATTTAGCTGTGATGCTGAGAGAGGTAAGTGAATGTACATGTACATTTATTACTTTATTGGAAGTACAAGGGAAACGTGATTGATTGGTGTATGAAAGCTGGTTATTTTGTTGATTTGTGCACATTGCCTACATTGTGCAATTCGCTGATGTTTTTTTTAAGTTAAAACGGAACGCTGTGCACATGGCATTTTCTTGTAATTTATTTTCGTTATTCTAGCTTATTTTGTTTATTTGTGTACGTTGCCTACATTGTGCAATTCTCAGATGTTTTTTTTAAGTTAAAACGGAACGGTGTGTACATGGTATCGTTTGTAATTTTAATGCCCTTTTAAAAAAAAATCCTTCTTTCTGGGATGCCATTTTGGTTACGTTTTCGCGGAGCGTGTCGGGAAGGTTATGTAACGGCATAAAATGTGTAAGTATTACAACATAAAATGTAAATAATTAATTTAAAGGTAACTGACAAATATTTTAATGATCGTAATGTTCGTTTTGCATATTATTTTATTATATTTTTGTGGCAACAGTTTCCATACTAATTTATGGTTTAGAATTCTACGTTTTGTTTACAATAGGTTTTCCCGGAGTGTGTCGGGAAGGTTGCAATTAATTGCAAAGACGTTTCGCAGAAACGCGCCGAATTGGCGATTTTCAAAACATCGCCAAGCAGTGGGCTAAAGCGCATTTTCACCAAATTGAACAAAATTTGTCGCCAATTGAAGGGGCACCCAATTCTACACTACAGCCTTTTAAAAATTTCTTATTCTTTAAAAAATAAATAGCAAATAAGTATTCTTACAAACGCTATAGAATAAACAATAACAGAATATTTGCAGCGTTTCCAGAACAGATATCTGTATAGTTACTGTATATTTAAGTATAAAAAATTTGGGATGAAATATCATTATAACAGAATCAGAAAATCAGTTGATTTGTTAAAACTCTATTATCGGGTTTAGCAATAATTTCACTACTTACAAAACTGAAAAAAGTTCAAATATGTGGAAAAGATAGAAATTCTGAAATCTTCAGCATATTTACAAATTTAAATAGCTTAAACTGTAAACTATATTTAACAAGGAAGTGCCTGTTTCTTAATTTTAATTAACAAATAAAGATAAAAACGAAAATGAAATTTTTGGAAAGAAAATATCCAGCGAGCCGTTTATTATAGATAGGGAAAATGTAGAACACTAAAATTTCGTAATCAAAGTCACGTAGCACGTGTAATTATTTAAAAAAACATATCTAAAAAGAACGGCAAATAGATACTTAAGTTACGTAAAACATTACCTATATAATCTTCGGGATGCTTCGTTCCCAAATCTTCCAATTTGCCTAGAAACTGAGCTTTTCATTCCTCACATTTAGAATTTCCAGCCACAACTAACACAAAAACAGACACAACCTTGCAACCACTACTGTCAACAGAACAGACAGACAGACAACGAAAGAAGACAAATGCCTTGTTTTGCAGTCTTTAAGTCTTTCTTTAATTTCTTGAAACATCATCCTTGTGCGTGAAGAGAATTCAGAAAGATAGATATTTTTTTAACAGCAAAAATAATTTCGATTGCAAGGTCCGTAGAAGACCTTCCATCTACGGACCTTGTTCGTATGCAGGTGAAGGTATTTACAGTTAAATTATATTAGGTAATTTGAATTCGGAAAAGCGCACGGGGGCTGTCTGCCTAAGGACAGAATGCCTTCGGAAAGGATTTTCTACAGAAAACTGTCTTATTTCTCAGGTTGCCAAAATCTACGAAATGGTAAACTCCACAAAAACTAACTACGTAGTCAATCTGTTCGCCTAGCATGAACCCAAGGCCAGTCAGATAACTATTAGGTATATAGCTGACCTCGATAACTAAGATATAACCTTGGTCTAACCTGGTCTAACTCCCAATATTCTGCCTTTTTAATCACTTGGCCACTGGTAATCCTCCGATATCTAAAGGTACAGTGTACTGCTTTCTACAGTGCCTTATACAATCAAGTATTCCACACATCTTAAAACCTAAATATAAAAATAATGCTATAATCTGGTTACATTTGATCCGGTCCCTGTATCACCACAATAGGTAATGTAATTAAGTCCAGGCATTTATCACTATATTAGCTGTAACCGTAGTTCGATCCTTATATTTCCTTTCAGTAACAGAAATACTAGGAGGGCGCTGTGATCACGAACGATAGAGACAGCAGCTTGGCCAGCCTCGACATTTTTATGTGTGTTTTCCGGAAAAAAGCCTTAATTAATAAAAGAAATTTTTAAAAATTTTAACTTTTATTTTTTGTTTCCTCTCCATTACTTTTGGGCGATTTATTTTTGATTTTATTTTGTCCCATATTTTTTTCCTGGCCTTTAGAACTCGTATAAAATATACGAAGTTCATTTTTACTCTCCTCTGAAATACGAAATTGCCCGTTTTCTATATACCTTTCTTTCGCACCCTAGCTTGATTTTTCGCCCATCGGTGCAGAAAGACTCAACGGGTGCAAAACAAGACATTTGTCTTCTTTGTCTGTCTGTCAGAAATACTAGAAATGTCTTAGCGGCCGGGTGAAAACTATATAAGGCCGGAGAGAGTAACTGCTATCAGTTGTCGTTGCCAGCTGTTAGCTCAGTGTGAGTTCCGAGTACTATATCCAGCTTAGCTTCGCTGTTTAGATGGGCTTTACATTTAAAGAGATATTTATAGATTTATAGATTTTATGTTTTCTTTTCTTTGTGTTTGACGTTCATAGTAGTTTGAAGTGAAACTTGTACTCTGTGATACTGTGAAGAGTTGTACTGCTACTTCTGTGGGAGGTTCCAGATCTCTGAAGTGTTTCTTTTGATAGAAATAAATTTTACCAACCTATTATTGGATCTACATGCATTTAATCTATTGCAAACCCGTACGCACGCAACACTTTTTGGTGTCAGGAGTGGGGTTGAATGCCAATGTCAAGGGAGATGGAAGAGCAACTAAGATGGTTGGTGTCTGCCTTTACTGCATTCCAACAAAAGATGGAAGGTGCCGTCAACTCTGTCAAGGAAGAGATAAAAGCAGGCAAGAAGAAATGAAAGTTGGTCAACAAACCGTTAAAGAAGAAATGAAAGCTATTGGAGAATTCTTTAAAGAAGCGATGAAAGCTGTTCAAAAAAAGATTGAAACAGTTCCAGCTGAAATGAAAAAAGAAATTATCTGCATAATAGGAAACAAATTCGAAGCTATGGAAGGAAGAATAGACAAGACTGAAGACAAAGTTTGAAAAATTTCGGAAAGAGGATAGAGAAACAAATCGGAGAAGGGGATTTTGCTCAGCAACAACAAATCGAAAAACAAATTGATGACAGGGTTTCTACGATCGACAATGAAGTTCATGCCTTAAAGAAATTTGTAGCGACAGCATGGAGCAGTTCTGATGGTTTTAAATTTTTATTGATGCTTGCTGGTCTCTCACTAAAGCTATGCACATATGATAGTAAGACTTCTTGGCAAGTATATAAGACTCAATTTTCTATAATTTCGGAAGCAAATGGATGGGATTCCCAAGCTAAGGCCTGTCATCTTGCAGCTTCTCTGAGAGCAGATGCAGCGGATATCCTGCAGACTCTTCCCGAAAACCAGAGACTAGATTTCGAAGCTTTGTCCGGCGCATTGGAGCTGCGTTTTGGAAAGAAGTTTTTAAAAGACTACAGCAGGCTTCAGTTAAAATCCCTTCAACAGAAGCATACGGAAACACAACAAGAGCCCGCCACGGATGTTGAAAGGCTGTCCCATCTCACCTTTTCGGAGTGGCCGACAGAAACAAGCGAAATCCTATCTCTGGAGTACTTCATCAATGGTATCCGGGATCCTGAACTTCAGAAATCTCTGCGAAAAAATTTAAAAAGCTCTCTAGTGTATGCCATGAAATTCGAGGCAACCCATCAAGAAACTTGTAGAGACGTCCACCAAATTAGAGCTGTTTAGGTCCAAGAGCCAGATTAACTGACTTCCCGTCCAAACGTTTTAAGCTGTCAAGTAAATGCCTTGATATGGAACAGGAATGGCAGCATATCTGAATGTACTGTGTTGGAACTAAAGTGTTGGAACTGTGGGGATGATGGCCTCTTACAAAGGAACTGCAGAACACCGCAAAGTGCGGAAGCTAAGACCGCTATCAGCAAGGAGAAGAGAGACTAATTAGTGGCCATCGCGCTGGGCGAAGGTTGTTAGATAATGAAAAGTCCCATTTTAAAGAGCATTTTCATATTTCTGCAATGACTGGAAGCAGTAATGGTGTCTTTATCATGCGATTTATCAATAGAGTTCCCTGCAATATGACTATCGATACTGGTGTGTGTGTAGGGGGGGGTATACGCAATTTGCACAGAATTCAAAAACTTTTGTGAATTTACTGAAATCAATTAGCAACAACTTTCATTCATAGCAAGATTAGATTTGGGAAGTTAGACTTTATTTCCAAGGATAAAGGGTCATTAAATTATCTCCTGTTCTAAAGGCTGTTTCTTTCTTGGCCTATAAAATCTTTTCCTACTCTCTGAAGATGTTTCCTTGCTAAAATATTCTAATATCTACCAATAATTTCTTCATTCTAGTATACATATTTTTCACGACAAAATTTCCGCTACAGCCAGATATTCTGTTGTAGAAGTAAACAGTCCATTAGTTTTAGCCCTAAACGCTTGAAAGACAGGTTAGAGAATAAATTTATGATCCTAAAATTAAAACAGTGTTTGAAAATAATTTAAAAACATAATTTAATGCATTTTCAAAAAATACTATATTTTTATGAAGCGTATATTGATTACGTGGAAAAATGAAGGAATCTTTTATAAGGTTCTAGAGACATTATGTTATTTCGAAACAGGAGAAGAGACAAATGAGCAATACCCTCGCCGCAACTCGAACCACGGACCTCTCGAATACGCGCCGAGTGTGCCGATTACTACACCATGAAGGCATGTTAAGAAGGCTACCTTATAAGGTATTTCTCCTGCTTTCTTGGCATGTCTCCGTGGTGTAATGGTCAACACGCTCGGCGCGTATTCGAGAGGTCTGTGGTTCGAGTCCCGGCGAGGGCATTGCTAATATTTCATCTCTCCTGTTTTCAAAAATTACCTAATGACTCTACAGTGGCGCCCGAACTAAAAAGGTAGTGGATGATGATTCTCCACCACCAGGATTTGGCGATTGGGTCCCCTAATCCCCAATCGCCTTTTAAAAGGGGAAGTGTATAATTTGTTTCTCCCACCTTCTTAGCATGCCTTCCTGGTGTAGTGGTCGGCCCGTTCGGCGCTAATTCGATAGGTCCGTGGTTCGAGTCTCGGTGAGGGCATTGCTCATTTTTCTTCTGCCCTGCTTTCAAAACGTACCTAATGTCTCTACACTTTCAGTGTTCAGTGGAGAGTTTGGTTAAGTTATTCTTCGTCTGGAGTAGGCAAAGGTGGGATTAATGATGCAAGCCGACCTTATTTAAAAGGCAAAGATATAATTAAAGATGACACAAAAGGTTTTGATCAGTTTTCCAGTATTCTAATTCTTAAATAAAGGCGACTTGAATTTTTCAAAACAACAATAGCATTAAATGCAAAAGACTAAATCTTTTGTTGCTTAGTTGTATGCACAAGAATTCTGCAGGTGAATCAAGTCGACTTTTTCGTGAATTCAAAAATTCAAAAAGTGGGTTAGTGTTTGGAAATCCTCGTCTGTCGAATAACAGCAAAGAAAACTCAAGAAATTTTTAGACAAGAGAAGAGCCTTGAAGCAAGGCCAATTATGTAGTTGATCTAGTTGGCCTTGCTTGACGTCATCTCTTAGAAAGGGAGTTCGTTTCATTGAGGGGAGAAGCGCAGAGAGCCCATTCAATACGAACAGCAAGTAAGTGAACCCAAATTCTATTTTTATAGAGCCGCATTTCCGAAGTTATGCTCCGCAGAATTAAGGGTTCTTCAGAACAAAGCTATTGAATATCAAGAAACAATACCAAATGAAAAACATTTTCGCTGCGAAAACGCAGATCTGGATTAAAGAAACTATACTTCGGAAGAACGCAAAATTTTTAGGAAGAACTCAAGACGAAACTTAAAGACTCCCGCTGCCTGAGTCCGGAATCCATTGCTGTTAACAAATATAAAATTCAGAACAAAATCTCTTGAGACTACTGCAATTGTCAGCATTGGCTATGGAGGCTATGTAGGAGACAGATTTATCAACATCGACTTCCAAGTTCCAAGTATTGCTGTAAGCTCATTCAATGCGCTGTAAGCCGCGATTATTGTGCAATTCGCACAACGTGTCCCGGCTGTCATTAATTTGATACTTAGACAGGAGCTTTAAATAGAGGAATTCGTAAGTACGGATCCAGAAGACAGCACTGAAGGTTAAGGGGTAACCAGTTTTCATGTGAGCAGCAAAGACATCTGATCAGTCAAGGCGTATCCAAAGCAGCGGAATTAGTAAATTCATCAAAAGGTGATCTCACTGAGTCAGAAAGAGAATTCGTTGGTCATGTGATGAGCGTCCACAGAATTGAAAATTTCTCTAATAGGCTCTCATGGGGAAGCAATTGCAATTTTAAAAACAATATTATAGACCTTTTCCAGACTTTGACCAACTTCTGCTTGGGTAAATGATTTTACCTTGGTGAAAACCATAAATTTCTTCTAAGAAGAAAGAAAAGAGTCTGTGAATTCTATATTTAAAATTCAAAAGCATTTTAACTTAATAACTTTAATAACTAAAAATGCAAAGGATTTTGACTCAGTAAAATGCAAAAGCATTTTAAGTTTAATAACATTAATAATTAAAATTGAAAAACATTTTAAGTTACTAAAATGCAAAAGCATTTTAGCAAAAGCATTATTGAAACTAAAATGTTAGTTTCAATAATATTTTGAAACCAAACGTCAATTTGCTTGAATTTCATAAGCGCTTTGAACGTTTTTTGTCGAGTGATTTTTTATCCGAGGGTTAGGGACTCATGCGAGTGTTTTTAAGCATGGGGCTAGCTCCCCATGAAGAGAAGAGCTAAGTTAATTTCTCCAGATGATAAATATTTTACAGGTTAATTTCTGTACATAAATATTAAGATATTTTACTATAAAAGAGCTGAAAGATTTTTAATTGAAAGCTCTTCCATACTCTTATATAAATAATAATAATAATAATAATAATAAATCAGTGATTTTTAGTTTTATTTTTATATATTTCTTAGAATACAGTTTTAAACAAAATGCAAATGTACTTGCCTTTTTTGAGGCATTTCTATAGAAAGATTTTAAATATATAAAAATGTTAATTAATTTACGTTTCAAAACATCTACCACGACTTGTAGAAAAGAAGAAGTTGAACTTCTAAGTTAACGTAATTGTGCGAGCGTAAGCGTTAGTTTTCCGTGAAAAAGTAAAATTTATGATGGAGTGTGGGGATGTTTTTGAGTTAGAACCATCGCTAAAAAATATATTAGACCAAAAATCTTTGAAATGGGTTTTTGTTGGCGGCAAAGGAGGTGTTGGAAAAACGACATGTAGCTCGTGTTTGGCTGTTCAACTGGCTAAAGTACGTGAATCAGTTTTGATTATATCTACAGATCCCGCTCATAACATATCGGATGCATTTGATCAAAAATTTTCGAAAGTTCCAACACTCGTGAAAGGCTTTTCCAATTTATATGCAATGGAAATTGACCCAAATCTTGGAGCTACTCAACTACCAGAAGAATATTTCTCTGACGATGATCCAATGAGACTTGGAAAAAATTTACAGGAATTGCTTGGAGCTTTTCCGGGTATTGATGAAGCAGTAAGTTATGCAGAAGTCATGAAGCTGGTAAAGAGCATGAATTTCTCAGTTGTTGTATTCGACACTGCTCCAACGGGTCATACATTACGATTATTATCATTTCCTCAAGTTGTGGAAAAAGGTCTGGGAAAGTTACTTAGATTGAAATCACAATTAAGTCCTTTCGTATCACAGATAGTTTCTCTTCTTGGAATACAAGAATTCACTGCTGATATAATGTCTACAAAAATCGAAGAAATATTGCCCATAATTCGGCAAGTGAATGAGCAATTTCGGGATCCAGATCAAACTACATTTGTTTGTGTCTGTATTGCTGAATTTTTATCTCTGTATGAAACAGAACGATTAGTTCAGGAACTTACAAAATGTGGTATAGATACACATAATATTGTGGTTAACCAGTTATTGTTTCCAAGTGCATCAGAGAAACCATGTCGTATGTGTGCAGCACGTTTCAAACTTCAAGAGAAGTATTTAGATCAGATCTTGGATTTATATGAAGATTTTCATGTCACAAAGTTGCCTCTTTTAGATCATGAAGTTCGTGGTGTCAATCATATTTTATCATTTTCTTCTAATTTGATTGTACCATATGAAACTAAACTGAAAAGCTCTCAAAGTTAAATTCTATCCATATTTTTAGTAGTTTATTAATTAAATAATAAATGAGAATTTAATGAAAAGTCATGTGTTTATTATAAAAAATCTGGAAATTTGTTTTTGTACAATATTTAACATAAATATAAATGAAATAATTGAATTGTTATTAATTTTCAGTGTTTTTCTTTTCACATGATATATTTTCATAAAATATTGTACAGGCTGAAATATGAGATGGTCTTGGATTTATGAAGATATTAACAGAACAGAGGGTTTTACATCTTTAAAATGTTTAAGAAAGAAAATTAAATGCCTAAAATATCATATCTTAAAGAAGAACTAAGTGCCTGTGTCTTCATTTAATGTAAAAGTTAAAGGACAAGTGATAAATTGTTTTATTATATTTTTAAATGTATGTATGTGCATGTAAGATAGATTGTGTTTTCAGAAATGCATTTTAAAGGGAATAAACATATATTTAGGCATACAGTATTGCTGTTTTAATAAGTGAGTTTACTGCTTTTGATACACTTGTTAATATGAAGGAATATATGTATATAAAGGCACTTTTTAAAATACATTTTAAATCGAAGTGAATTTTCAGTTTGGTTACCTGCTATTTTTGTTTACTGTTCGTACTTTGTGTTACAATTCAGTTTTTTGTACTTCGTGATTATCTGTAGCCTTGGTTTCAGTACGAGGTAAAACTATAATTTTTTTTGGTTTATTTTCGTGTGTGCATAGACAGTAGCCAACTTATGCATGCACGTACCTTGCATATTTTTTTAGTGCACATGAATTTATGTACTTTGCATTTAACTCAATTTGCTGAATAATATTTATTAGTTGTTAATATCAATCACATGAATTTTTGTTTTATACATTAAAATTTCCTAATGCTGAGGAAATGTTTCTTTTTATTATTATTTATGAATAGAACAGTATTTGCCATAGCATCAGTCATGGAAGTATGGATAATCAGAAAGTATCCAGTTTTTGTTACAGGTGAATATGACCTAAGTAATGTATATAAGTAATATTGTTTCATGCTACTATGCCACATTTTATTTTTATATTAATAATGGTTTATTTGCTCCTGACGAAACACTCGAGGGCTATCTACCTATGGGGAGGTATTCCTTTGTAGAAGACTTTTTTTAAAGGAAACTTGCTCATATCTACAACAAGGGGAAAGCCACGAAATGCCCATGTGGGTAGCCCATTTGCTGGAATTCAAAACATGGAGTGGACTATTAGGTTGGCAAGAAAGTAATTTCAATTTGCATAAATAGATAGCATTATGCTTGTTTTGTAATTTTTTCGATATAATTTTTGGCTCTAGTGTAGAATTGGATGCCCCTTGTTTTTTGGCGAAAAATTTTGTTCAGTTTTGGCAATGAAACCCCATTTCTTGTTACCAGGAGAGTTTTAACATGGTTTTAGCTTCTTGATTTATTTAATTGAAAATAAATTGATGTGCACATGGACAAAGTCAATGCAATGTGCAATGACTAGTTTGTGGAATTCTCCGATGTTTTTTATAGGTGAAAATAGGTCGATGTGTACATGGACACGGAGTTTGTGGAATTCTTTGAGTTCTTGTTTTGGTTTTGTGTAGTGGCCATCTTGAAATTGTGTCTTATTGGTGCCGATCTTGGCATCAGAACAGAATCGCCAAAAAACAAGGGGTGCCCAATTGTAAACTTTTACCTAATTTTTTTTTTTCCGTTTCAGATTTGCCAGCCCATACTTTTAAGTTGCTTTGGAAACAAATTCCATGTATTTTTGTTTAAAACATGATCAATTTTAACATGAGGTGCAAAAATAAACATTTTAGACATATTTTACTTTTTTCTTTTCATAAAGGTAAGAAAGCAACTGGGGCTCACAAAGAGATTGGTGACGTTTATGGTGTTGATGCATAACAGAATGAATGATAAATATTATGCAGTGTATGTAGAATTATTGGGTTAAAATGCGCTTTAGCCCACTGCTTGGCGATGTTTTGAAAATCGCCAATTCGGCGCGTTTCTGTGAAACGTCTTTGCAATTAATTGCAACCTTCCCAACACGCTCCGCGAAAACCTATTGTAAACAAAACATAGAATTCTAAAGCATAAATTAGTATGGAAACTGTTGCCACAAAAAGATAATAAAATAATATGCAAAACGAACATTACGATCATTAAAATATTTGTCAGTTAGGTTTAAATTAATTATTTACATTTTATGTTGTAATACTTACACATTTTATGCCGTTACATAACCTTCCCGACACGCTCCGCGAAAACGTAACCAAAATGGCATCAAAGAAAGAAGGAATTTTTTTTAAAAGGGCATTAAAATTACAAACGATACCATGTACACACCGTTCCGTTTTAACTTTTAAAAAAAAATCTGCAAATTGCACAATGTAGGCAACGTACACAACTGAACAAAATAAGCTAAAATAACGAAAATAAATTACAAGAAAATGCCATGTGCACAGCGTTCCTTTTAAACATAAAAAAAACTTCAGCGAATTGCACAATGTAGGCAACGTGCACAAATGAACAAAAGCTAAAATAACGAAAATAAATTACAAGAAAATGCCATGTGCACAGCGTTCCTTTTAAACTTAAAAAAAAAAAAACATCAGTGAATTGCACAATGTAGGCAATGTGCACAAATCAACAAAATAAAAAAAAATAAAGTGCAAATGATACCATCGTTCTGTTCTTCAGCTGAGCCAAATTATTTCAATAAAAGGCAACAAAATATAAAAATTAAGCAACTTGCACTTCCAATAAAGTAATAAATGTACATGTACATTCACTCACCTCTCTCAGCATCACAGCTAAATCCATAGCGACTTGGTATTTAGCGAAATATACGTACGAAAATAGCAAACACTCAATAGAAAAACATCGCATTCAAAGAATAAAACGAGAACTTAAATAACTACTCAAATTAACACGTAAGAATTTCGAATAAACCGCTACGTCATCTCACATTACCAATAAAACCGTTCTTTATAAAATAGGAAATATGCATGCGCGAAAACTACATGTTTCCGTAGCTTCAAAATACCCAGTCAACCATGTTCGCGGATATACGGAGTTATCCATGTTGGTGCGTTTATTGCTCATTCAAAAACAATCGCCGCCAAGCAGTGGGCTAAAGCGCATTCCAACCAATTATTGTATTTTAGATATGTTAATCCAGCACATTTACCTGAAAAAAGTAATCCAGGAAACTTAATTAAAAAATTAATTTCAGTGTTAAGAAAATTAATTAATCGAGATTTATATATTTATCAACAAACGAAAAGTTTATATGAAGAGATGAAGGTGAAAATGCGCTTTAGCCCACTGCTTGGCAATGTTTTGAAAATCGCCAATTCGGCGCGTTTCTGCAAACCGTCTTTGCAATTACAACCTTCCCGACACGCTCCGCGAAAACCTTATTGTAAACAAAACATAGAATTCTAAAGCATAAATTAGTATGGAAACTGTTGCCACAAAAAGATAATAAAATAATATGCAAAACGAACATTATGATCATTAAAATATTTGTCAGTTAGGTTTAAATTAATTATTTACATTTTATGTTGTAATACTTACACATTTTATGCCGTTACATAACCTTCCCGACACGCTCCGCGAAAACGTAACCAAAATGGCATCAAAGAAAGAAGGAATTTTTTTTAAAAGGGCATTAAAATTACAAGCGATACCATGTACACACCGTTCCGTTTTAACTTTTAAAAAAAAATCTGCAAATTGCACAATGTAGGCAACGTACACAACTGAACAAAATAAGCTAAAATAACGAAAATAAATTACAAGAAAATGCCATGTGCACAGCGTTCCTTTTAAACATAAAAAAAACTTCAGCGAATTGCACAATGTAGGCAACGTGCACAAATGAACAAAAGCTAAAATAACGAAAATAAATTACAAGAAAATGCCATGTGCACAGCGTTCCTTTTAAACTAAATGCAATTTCACAGCGTTCCTTTTAAACTTAAAAAAACTTCAGCGAATTGTACAATGTAGGCAACGTACAAACAGTCAGCCATGTTGGCGGATATACGGAGTTACCCATGTTGGTGCGTTTATTGCTCATTCAAAAACAATCACCGCCAAGCAATGGGCTAAAGCGCATTCCAACCGAGATGAAAAAATTAGCAAAAATATTCGGAATGCTAAAATGTAAATTATTTCAATAGGTCTTTTGTGCATATGTAGATGATGCATAAATGAAATTGCTCATTAAGATCTCAAAAATTATGTGATTTCATTCAAAAACTGCCAGCATCCCAGTAAAAGCAGTACTAAAAATTCAGACTTTTTCTGATCTTTTTTTATAAATTAATAATTTTTTTTCCTTTAACTTTTATGAACACTAATTTAAAAGTCCCAACTTTTTGCTGTTAGACTACAACTCCTGACAGGTGTAATTAGATATCCTGGATATCAGTATATCTTAGCAAGATGGCACTTTGTGAAGTAGAGGTTCATTTTTTGTTATCTGTATACAGCATTCATCAAAACTGCAGATGTATTTGCACTTTTGAAAAGCTTTAGATTTTTCAACATTTTGTTCTTTAAAGTGTTGCTATATACAAATGTTATATATCAGTTTAAAGAAAATAAATTATATATATTTAAATATCAGCTTAAATATAATTCAAATAAGTGCTGTATATAGACACTGATTGTTATGCTGTTATATTGGAATGTGAATCCTATAAGAAAGGTGTAGACATTTGTTTTTGTGGGAAATTTTGTAGATAAGCACCTGAAGTGCAGCACACTCAGAAGTGAATTTATGGGGGCCTTGCAGTCTGAAGGGGTAAATTTTCAAATAAATGTGTACCCAAAGGGTTAGGTTAAAAACCCTCCAGCTTCTGTTCAACGGAGTATTCCATTCTCTGTGCTTTCAATTAAAAGTGAGATAAAGCTAATGGAATTAGTCTTTTTATGCTTTTCCTTAATTCTTCAAACAGTTAGACCATATATATGCTTTCAAAAATATTAAGTTATTACACCTTTCTGTGTATATGCATCTTGAGATATGTTAAGGCTATCAGTTGGTAATATATATTTTAAAATCAAGGTAATATGTATTTTGAAAAGGAGTCAAGGTGGGAAGGTCATTTAGGAATTATGGATTTTCTATGAAGTTTAAGATCTGGGGCCTAACTCTTAATCATTTGGAGGATTAAAGATCCTGTCTAGAAAATTTGATATTGTTTGTTTTTCATGATCAGAGTGTCCTATTTGTTTCCTCAAGAAGGTATTTTCTCCCACCTCATTGTATTTAAGTATGTCTCAAAATATAGGAAAATAAGTGGAGACTGGTAGAATGCCTCTTTGAACTCTCAGAATATGTAGACATTTAGGCTTTCATTGATTTTACAGAAAATGTGTTTGAAGAATTCTCTTTGAAAAGAAAAGTATTTTGATAAGAATATTCTTTCCTAAAAATAACATATCTAATGAGATGAAGGAATTCCTTCTTTCAGAAGACTTCTAATTCTCCCTTAAAATTCATAGTTTTTCCTGTAAACTTCTGAGAATCTAAGGTTGACTTTTACCATATTTTAAAATATTAAAATAAGTTTGTTTCAAGAATCTTGCACAATGAGATTCTTGAAACAAACTTATTTTAATTTATCATGTTATGTAGTTGAAAAATATGAGGGATGGCTGAAAAATTACTGGCAACTTTTATACATCAAGAGTTTTAACACATAGATAGGGCATGTGTATAATGAAATTGCATGTTTTTTTTCCCATTACATATATTACAGCTTTTGAGACATTTTTTTAATATACCTTATTCATCATTCTGGCTGCATAGCCATTTATTATTAATGATTAGTTGTACATCTTCAGTCAAATTAAAGAGCTAGTCTTTCATGCATAATTTGTAGCATGAAAATATCGCATTTATTCTGCAGCCAAAGAACACTGCTTTGCTGGTTAAACAGGGAACGGGGTTACTCAGATAACCGGCACTTGGCGAGGTTCCTGAAATCGCATTTGCCAACTTGGGCGATAGGCGCCAAACAGTGGGAAGAGTGCTTAGGTTGCTAGCTCATGTTAACTAAGGATACGGAAAAGGAAAGGGATATTTTCTTTGTATGTGTGAACACTTGGCGTTGGGTATCCTGACTTAGCAAATAAATCTCTGTTGTGCTGAGGATCCTATGACTTTGTCAATAGACATTTTGAATTTGCTGCTTAATTATTTTCTAAATAAATTAATTACACCTGTAATTAGAATAAGATAATTTGATTTTTATACATGAAAATAACAAAATATGCTCCTTTTCAGTACTTATGGCCCACATTATCCCATGTGTATTTACATATAATTAATTTAAAACTTTTAATTATAGACCTGAATAAATTAATTACGTTTCTAATCAGAATAAAAGGATTCTATTTTTATAGAATCAAATCTAATCTAAGAATGTAATGTAAATCGAACTTCAGATAAGTAAAACATAGAAATCTTTGCACCACTGTACTTGCAACAAATGCATAACTGAAATACATTCGCCGACCGCATAAAATTGCTTCGGGGGCCGGCAATTGGAAACCACTGTTATAGACATTCAAATTGCACAAAAATAATATTTTGTGGTTTAACTTTTCATGGACTAAATACAGATAAATTCAATTAACCTTATCCTATTCTATTTGATTGGTCTTTTTTCGAAATTTAAACAACTACATAATGTCGTGAAAAGCCAAAGAAGCTCTTGTTACAAATCATGTTTCCCTGTAGTTATGCAATTCAGGATTACATTTCTTTGTTTACCTACATGAAAATTATTTTCGCACTTACACAAGAAAAAAAGAATAGAAATAACCCTTTTAACCTTATTTAAACGAAATTATTGCATAAAAGAATCCGGAATGTCCAATATAAACATGACTAGATGATTGAATAGCTTGGAATACATTTCGAAGATATAATATTCTGGAAATACAGGCATATTTTATTTTTTAAAACTTTTATCTTTAACTGTGTGATATATATTGCATTTTCGTGATCATTCCTGTATTTATATAAAGAACATGTTTTCAAACATATTTAACTATTATTACGGATAATTGTTAAAATTAAAAAAGAGAATTATAAAAATTAATAATGTTGGAGTTATATATATATATATATCATAATCTAAAATATTAAGATGGAAAAAAAGTACGTAGATTTACTTAATCACAACTATAACTAATCGTTTACAATTTGTCCTACGTGTATGGGTTCTCAATGCAAACGCTACAACACTTTGCCTTACGCGATTTTCGTCCAGTAGAGCTTTTTTCTCGATATTGGCCTGAAGAGGGAGTTTTTGGAAAGCGCTTTCTGATGCAAGTTCCCTTTTGGTGTCAAAAAATTCCTCCTGAGGATATGGCGATTTTTCGCGATTCAAGATGGCGAAACAAAGTGCGCCAAGTGTCGCTTATCTGAGTTTTCCCATGCTTTATTTACCTGAAAAAGTCCTATTGATCATATCCAGGTGGCTGTATGTGTAGAAATACACTGGTGTGCAAAAATTAAGGACGAGACGGTTTTTTCAATATAACTTTGTACAAAAGCTTTCCAAATCAACACATTTAATACCGTAAGATCCCCAATACGTAAGGGCATGAGTAATGTAAGCAACACTTACTAAAAGAGAAATCAGAGGGATAAAAAGAAGCTTTATTGAAAAAGTAGCATGGAGCGCAATGCCACTGAAGGCCGAAACATCCCTGTGATGGCTGTCCAGCAAGAAACATCCGGTCTTTAATAGGGGATATGATCTCCCCTGACTGCTAGGCAGGTTTCACATCATTTGTGCATGCTGGATATATGGTTGTTAATGAGCTGTTGAGACACTGCTGCTCGTTCCTCTTGTAGCACCAATCGCAGTTTCGGAATCGTTAGTGGCGATAAGTTACGTGCTGCCACGGGTCTCCCTAGTAAGTTCCGTACATGCTTGACGGGATTTAGATCCAGAGACACTGCCGACCAATCCATGTGTTCAATATGTTCATTCTCCAACAGCTCTTCGACAGTAACTGTGCGATGAGATGGAGCGTTGTCGTCCATGAAGAGGAACTGAGGACCCATAGCCCTTGTGAAAAGACGCATGTAAGGAAAAAGAACCTCGTTACAATAACAGTCCCAGATGACGAACCTCCTTTAGAGATATGAAGGTCGGTCCGGCTACCACGCATTATGTCTGCTCGAACGAGAACTCCGCGACCTCCAAAACAGTCCCTTTTGATGATGTTGAAGGGGTTATTGCGTGTTCCCCGCTCTGTCCAGATGTGTATGTGTCTAGAATCGCAACTCAGACTAAATCTGCTCTCATCTGTAAAGAGTACTCGTCCCCATTCATTGTCTCTCCAATTCCGGTGTTCCCGGCACCACAGAGAACGCCTTCTCCGATGGGCAGGCGTTAGAGGTACACACCGTACAGGGCGTCGTGCAAACAGACCACCACCGTGCAGTCTTCTGGCCACGGTAAAACGCGATATCGGTCGTCCAGTCGCCTGTGTCGTGTGTCTAGCGATTTCTCCCGCTGTCTGCCGCCTGTTTCTTCTGGCCTGTAAGGCAATATACCGGTCATCTGCGGGTGTGGTTCCTCGTGGACGACCACTACTAAACCCCCGGATAGCTGTTCCTGTAGTTTGAAATTGTCTCCAAAGTCGTGAAACGATGCTGTGAGCAATTCCGAACTCTGCAGCCACACTTGTCACACTGCGGCCTTCCTCCAACTTCCCAATGATTCGACCTCGGGTAAAAGCATCCAGATGTCGTCTAACAGATTGATTATTCGCCATTTCTCGCTGAGGCAGCAACTCGGTGTGATTTTAACTGCTATACGGCGTGCAATCTCTTTGCCAGAAATACTGATCTTACACCGATAACATGCTTTATACTACTCAGACACTCCCCCATTACGTCTACCTGCATATCTGCGCATGTGCTACCTTACATCACCTTACTTAATCTCCTGATTGGTCTTTCTGTCCGCTCTGCCTCTTCGTTCAGCTGATATGATAATTTTTCGACTTCGTCCTTAATTTTTGTACACCAGTGTAGACTTAGATGAACAAGATGTACTAAAACTAGTATCATTATGGATGAAATGTCTTAAAAATTTTAGTTCTAATGTTGTAGTATATATATGCATTGCAGTATATATATATCGTCCATCTGACAGAAAAGAAAATTAAGATATGGATATAGTATACTCTTCCTAAGTATAGTGCATATCTAAAAAAAAGGGAGGGAAGCGAAAATAGATTTTATCACTAGTCAATCTTATTAAAATTGTTCTTAGATTTTGGAGTTGAGCGCTGTTGTTTTAAAAATTTTATTTTCACTACATCCATGAGTAAATCTTGGACATGAAATTTAAGATTACAGGGAAAAAATTGTATTTTTCTTACCTTAGTTTGTCATATATCTTCTTTTGCAAGTGAACGATTTCTTTTTTATCTCAATTTTGGAGAAAAAGATTAACACATTTCACATTAATGCAGAAACTAACTGCTGAAGTCAGTAATGTTCCGGATTATGATAGGTTTAAAAATTTAATATCTATTTTGCGGGATTCATTCAAGATGATTAAAAAAAATCTCATCTTTTCACATACTTTTTCAATTTCTCTGCAAGATGTTAATTTTTGCCCACCTCAAATCTAAATCGAAATTATTGACCTATAGCACCATTCTACACTGTACACTGAAAAGCAAATGGGCAGAACTTATTTCATTTACAACTAATCCAAATTATATTAAATTTTGGAAATTTGTACCAACAAGGCATTTTCCAAATTTGTACAATTTGTTTGTTGGATAATGTTGTAGGTTTGGATCAACATATATTTATGAACAAATGGTTTTCTATTTTAAACTTAATAAAAATCAAAATATCGTTCAACATTAACTGATATGCATCTAAAACATGTAATTTAATTACACAGTCCAGTCACATTAATGTGACCACCACGTACTTTCCATGTCAGAGTTAAATAACCAATTACAGAAGGCAGGTGGCAGCACAGTGCAGTTGAGCGTATATAAAGGGTGTGTGAGGGCTTCGGAAAACATTTCAATCGTTGGCGTAATGCAGAAACGAAGCGATTTATCCGACTTCCAAAAGGGCATGATCATTGGCTTTCGGGCCAAGGGTGGAAGCATTTCCGAAACGGCTGAGTTTGTGAACTGTTCGCGTGCCGCCGTGGTAAAAGTGTACCGTGCATGGCAAAATGGGACTGTCCAAAATCAGCGACGTGGCAAATGTGGTGCAGCACGGGCCATAGATGACAGAGGCGAACGACGGTTGCGGAGATGCGTTCGGGCAGATAGACGGGCTACCGTTGAGCAACTGACCACCAAAATGAACCAAGGGGCTACCAAAAGTGTCTCCCAAAGTACTATTCAGCGAACATTGCTGCGTCTGGGCCTCCGAAGCAGACGCCTGGTTCGTGCACCTATGCTGACTGCTGTTCATCGACGGCGAAGGCTAGAATTTGCACGCCAGTACAGCAGCTGGACGTCCACTGAGTGGCGACAGGTTGCGTTTTCGGATGAATCGCGTTTTATGCTCCATCGGACAGATGGACGTTGGCGTATAAGGCGTGAAACCTCTGAAAGGAACCACCCTGCAACCATTGCCGGAACGGTCCAAGCTGGAGGCGGGAGCATTATGGTCTGGGGAATGTTTTCCTGGCATTCTCTAGGTTCACTGATCATTGTGGAAGGCACAATGGATCAATACAAGTACGCATCTGTCCTTGCGGACCATGTTCACCCCTACATGCGCATTGTTTTTCCTCAGGATGATGGCATCTTCCAGCAGGACAATGCGAGGTGCCATACAGCTGCCAGTGTACGTGCGTGGTTCGAAGAGCACCAGGATGAGTTTACCGTCCTCCCCTGGCCAGCAAACTCACCTGACTTAAACCCAATCGAGCATCTGTGGGACCATCTCGATCGAGTTGTTCGCGCCATGGATCCTCAACCGCGTAATCTAGCGCAGCTGGCCACGGCATTAGAGTCGGCATGGCTCAACATCCCAGAGAACACCTTCAGGGACCTATGTGACTCTCTTCCTGCACGTCTCGCAGCAGTCCGCTCTGCGAAAGGTGGTTATTCTGGCTTTTGACAGATGGTCACATTAATGTGACTGGACTGTGTATTAGCATCTTCAAAAACTAATACTAATATAGATAGATGACTTAATAAAAAACTGCATATTGAAAAGCCACATTAATTAAGTACTGACTGTTTATTAGTTATTTAGAATTAAATGTTTCAAGTTATTCATTTTTATTTCAAACGTAACCTAACTGATTAAATCTTTTAAAATGTTTATTAACAATAAAAACCTAAGTTTGTCCTTTATTTTCTCCACTACTCAGCTTTACACACACACAAAAGTGCTATTTGTGTAAAAAATCCGATAAACAGCGTTTTTCACCGTTGTTAAAGTATGCTAGAAAGTTGGAAGTGGCACGAATATTTTTTTTCTGGATAGTGGCACTCTTCTCACAATGGGTGGTGACCCCTATCTTAACAGTGTCTGCGAATATACAAGCATGTGAGATTAATGCCTTCACAACTTTTAATACCCTCCGTATTTGGTTTTGAAGCATTGGTTATGTTGTAGATAATTGTATCTCATCTATTAAAATGTATATATTTGTAATAATTTAATGATGAAAAATCACTTTTCTCTAATTTTGAAGGAGATATGCCATTACTGGACTAGTTAGAGTGAAGTGTGGCCATCATATTCTACTAAAGGTAGGCGGTGCATCTGGTCTATTAATTATTACTAGATGATTTGCTGCTGCAAAATCCTAAACAGCTATTGCTGTAGTGTCTTTAAAACTGGCTCCCTAGAAAAAAACTTGCATTAACATAGTTCTACACGAGAGGAGAGCAGCAAAACCTGTTGACTCAAATGGGGCATTTGACTGTATATACTCCCACTTGTCCGAAAGCAAACTGATGTTATCACCAATTTTGTGTCTTTAATGTTCAATTTAGTTAATAATTAATTGTTACAGCATACCTGTACTTTCCCTTAAAATTGGGAAAAGAAGCCCGTTATATAATAGCTGTTAATTTTGAAATTGAAATGAAAGTATTGCAAGTTAAGGGGATTCCTGGTATCCTCACTTCTTTTTAATGTAAAATTCCTGAATCACAGTTACATCTGCTGTTGTTCCAAACATACAGGGTTTGTTCGGAAAGTAGCTGGACTGAATTTTTTCTTTTTTTAAAATATTTACAGTTTTGGTACATCGACTTCATAAATTTCAAAATATGCCCTTCTGCATCAGCACAGTTTCTAGTGACTCTGCGAATCACTGAAAGCTACCTGGAACGCAGAAACTGGAATGTTCTTAAGTTCCCTTGTTATAGCCTCTTGAATGGCCTGGACCCAGCCGTGGTGGCGTTCTTTCCTGACCCTTTTCAGTCGGGGGAAGAGGAAGAAGTTTGAAGGAATGACTTCTGGGCTGTAGGAAGGCCGGGGAAACTGTGTGATGCCATGTTTGATCAGGAAGTCTATGACAGCAAAGGCAGTGTCGTGCGGCGCATTGTCGTGATGGAGCTTCTATGATCCAGCGATTGCTAGACAGACGCGGGCGACTCCTTTCCTGAGTACTTCAAATACTGCCACGTAGAATGCAGCATTAAAGTCTGACCAAGCTGTACAACACATCTCTGCAGTCAAAAAAATGATAAACATGAATTTCACCTTCAACTTGCTCTTTTCCCTACCCAAACAATTTATGCTACTGAAAAACACTTGATCGACCTTGGCATTACTTCCCTAAGCAGTCTTGATCATGTCGTGGATCTCATTCGCAGTTTTACCCAGTTTCACTCTAAAAAAACGATTCATTCTGGAGATGACCAGGCACGTTGAAAGAAGTTCACCGCAAACTCGATCTACATTCCGTGAAGGCTTGGAGGCGACTGGTGCACTGGTAGTTAGGACCCCCACAACCCGAAAAGCGTAGAAACATCCCCTTCCTTCACCATACTTTGGCGGGAAAAAAATCAGTCCTACCCCTTCCCGGACAAATCCTGGATGGTGAGCGAAAGTAAGGGTTCAGGGTGACATCTTCGGAGACCGCATTGTAAGAACTTGAGTTCCTCTGTACTATTGCTTCTTGTTCTTGTGCTGTCTTACTCCTGAACCGCATGTTTGGCCAGATTAGTGGATTCTGCCTCGTATGTTGGGCAAATCCTAGAGCGGCCTGACGAGCAATATCCGGAGGCTAATCCCTTTATTCTGTTTGAATGACTGCAGTTTACACAGTGTTCAATCTCAGACTGACACTTTTGTGTGAAGTGGTCGGTAACGCATTTCGAGCAGATTGCGGATTTCTTATAATTTTCTAGTTATGTGCCCAAAGTCTTGATAGATAAAGCAGAGCATGATATTGATGTAGGGATGTAACAGACAGAAGTCAAAACCAATCAGGAGCTTACCTGTGTATTCTAGTTGATCTGCAAATCTTCAAAAATCCAGTTCTTTCTGTGTTATCTTGAATGTCTGTTGCATATCGAAAAGAACTGGATGTCGAGAACGCAATGTTATCTGTCAACGCTGCTATTACTCCTTCTGTATCAATGACTTCTTAAACTCCGAAAATAATCAATCGGAACTTTCTTGGACCCCTTGTGCTCCCGAATTCTTTGAGCTGGGCCCTATTTGTCTACCTCTTGCTTGAGTGTAAGTGAGCTTTTTCCCGGCACGTTATGAGCAGTTTCCTGGAACAAACTTGAAAAAATGAAACGCCTTGTTTATTTGTATGTATATATCAGCTGATAGCTGAGCTTTGGTGCTCTCTGGAGTACGGGAAGTTTCCTTAGAGCCAGTGATTACCATGTGGTCTGGAAGCGGCTTGGTTACAAGGGAAGAGGACAAAGAGGCTGTCGATTTTCTTTTTCTACGGGTTACCGTACTAAAAGACACTTCTTCGTTAACAGCAATGGGGAGCGAAGAAGAAGGGGCTACTTTTGGAGCTGTAGATTGAGGGATCGTGACCCTTATTGCTTTTCCTAATTGCTCCTTCTAAGCCAGCAATATACGTTTTATGTTCTACTAGAATTCTGCGTATGCTTGATATGTAATTTTTACTGAAGTATAATTTTTACTGTTTAGCTTATTCTTCCTGTGAGTAGTAAAAATAAGGACAACGATTCTGTCGCAGTCGCAGGCCTTGTTCAGCGTGTCTGCTCGTTTTGGGTACCTTCATTAGAGGAAGGGCTCTGATCTTTTGGTGCAGGAAATGCAGGAGCGATAATGTTTACCTACTCTGAAGTAAGATTTCCTGCATATTTTGCTGGAGATATGGAGCAAAGGCCATTTTTCTCATACGGAGAAGAAGAAAGAGGTTTTTAGACACTAAACAGTGCTAAAGTTAGCAGGTCTAATTAATCCTTAAGTCTTAAGAAACACCAGAGGCGGCATTAAAGTAATAAATGCTAATGTAAAGTTACTAGGAATCTGAATAATCTGGAGAATTTAGGATAACTGCGCTATAAATTTTGTTACAAAGATTTATCTTGTTAAAAAGTACGGAAACGGATTAAAGTTTTCTAATTCCGAATTTTAAATTCTTGAAATAAACTGATGTTAAAAGAAAAAGTAACGAGCACATTTTAGTCAATAGAAATTGTTCCAAAACTAAAATATTTATTCTGTTTATACCAACTTTTAAAACCTGTAACTAACTTTTTAAAATATATTTAATTTTTATGTATCAGAATTTTTTTTAATTGCTATATTTTTTGACATAATTCGGCACTTATAGGGATGCTTGAGCTCTCATGGCTCAGCTCTCTGTCTACACCTGTATCATCAAGGTAAGATAATTTCGCCAGCCAATCATATCACTAAAACCATCTTTAAACTGAAATATCGGATTTTGCTTTGGGCGATTTAAAAAATTTAAACTTTTCTCTTCAACACATTCCCTCTAAATAACCATACTATTTCGGAATGGAAAAAAAGATGTTCATATTCACTGCTCATTTTTTTATATGTGCCAAATAACTTGGAATTCATGGGATCATGCTTTATAAAATTTATAAATTTTATACGCTCTTGCATAGAAGTTTTCAAAAGTAATGGCATTTTTTCTAGCTAAGGCTTCTGTGTGTGTGCTGCTGTGCAATCGTACACATCCTACTGCCATGGCATTTATTTCGGAAAATGCCCTGGACGGACGCCTGCCATTCCGCGAGCACCATCGCTGGTCAATTCCACGTTTTTCCAGTCAATGCCATTTCGACCGATGTAACTATTAATCAACTTAAAAATATTTTCAGCTGTTGTTCTTGTATTCAATGGTTTATAAAAATAGAAATGTTTATTAGATGTATTCTCAAAACCATATCTCCCAAAACATTATTAAATTGCATTGTCCCAATAATCCGAAAGCTATGGTGAAACAGTGAATGTTAGGAAATTCACACACTGCAAAGAAAGGCTTGGAGTATTTTCTGATGATACCCATCGTTGAAATAACTAGTGCAAAAGTGTGGAGGAAGAGACAGAGAAATTCGTGGATGTCTTACGTCTCTTCCATAACTTCGTCTATGCCATCGAAATGAATGTGGCAAGGCGTTTGTAAAATTCCAGGTATATATCAGAAATACTCATTTAAAATGGCTTAAGTATCAGCAGCAGATAAGAAATTGCAATCACCATTGGGATACCTTTTATGATGTTTCTAGCAGTAGTAGCTTCCCTTCTTCCAAGCATTTCTCTCATGCAAGATAGAGTCAGAGATAATCCCTATTGCGTTAACTC
>KK121993.1:325327-376942 GCA_000611955.2 Stegodyphus mimosarum
ATGCACACATGCATGCATGCACGTATATATATATATATATATATATATAATATGGAAAATGAAATATATGAGAGAATTACTTAAGAATTGTAAGAACCATGATCCCCTACCTATTTATATTTTTCCTGCCTATTTTCTATGGTATAAATTTTGCAGCGCTACGCGCAGATTTTTCTACTAGTTTTTCTAGTTTTTTTCTCTCAACAAAGAATAGAAAATTTGTCAAGTTTCTCAATATATATATATATATATGCATACATACATACATTTCTGAATCCTGTCCTGATAACAGAAAGGTACCTAATTTAATTTATTATAAAGACCATACATCATTTTCCCTTTCTAAGTTTAACTATATACATCAGGATATAGTTTCGTAGCAACAGAATTTTAGGATAAATATTTTAAAGAATATTTGCAATAGAGTAGTATTTTATAAATATTTAAACAGGAAAGTTGTAGTAAGGGCTGTTGGTACATTTTTCTTAACCATGGTTTGTTTGAAATATATACAATAAGTTAATAAAATAAATATATATGAAGCTTAGAATTAATATTTTGTTTGCTCAAGAACCAGAACTCTCAAGCAATAAAACTGATTTGTTTCTAATGAGCAACTGAATGCTTTATATCAAATTTCTACTAAGTTTCAAAATTACGAAATGACTTTTCGAATTTCTTTTATTGAATACAATTCTGATCTGGTACCTTTGATAGACTTAGTATTTGGACATGAGATCTGCTTTGCACAGAAGATATTTGTATTTGTCAGAACTGTAGTTTATGTTGAGCAGCTTCTAAATCTTAATCTTGTAAAAATTATTTCGAAAAAAAATGCCGTGAATGCTATAATATGACCTGCACCAATCAGAATAAAAGCTCCATAGATGTCTTCCAACTTAAGCGTAAATTTCTCCTTTACAATATTCTTTTTCAAATTAGACTTAAAGTGCATTTTAAAGATTTCGAAGTTCAGTATCTGTTTATATAATCCAGCAGCGGTTATTCTATGTATACATTTGTTCAACGTTTGAAGGCAACAAAAGTTTTCCTTCACTGGTATTGCTATAAGTGTAATGTAGAAGAAATCAGGAGATACGAAATGCTTATGAATATCTTCATCTAAATAGTTGAACTGCATTATACTTTTAGATCCAATTAAAACTGTTCTTGAATTTGGGATATAAGATGAAATTTTGCCACCGTGTTTGACAAGATTATTTTGACTTTTAACATGATCCCCAATTATTTTAATTGGACCAGACGTGGCACTATAAAATGCGTCTTGGTCTGACGTGCCTTTGAATATGTAACATTCATACTGACCACTGGAAACGGCCTTAGCAAGCTGGTTTACTTGTCGCACTGATGGAGAAATCAGTGGAATGGTCAAGAAAGAAAGCAAAACTCCACAATAACTTAATCCAATTATCTTAGCATAAAACAGCCACGAAATACACCAGATTCTTTCACTGTTGTTCTCTGTTGTTATGTTAAGAGGCTGACCAAGAAAACTTCCACACGCTTCAAGAAGAAATCGTGAATTTCTGTGATGTCTCCGGTAAATTCCTTTGAAAATAAATGGAGCAATTACCAACGATAACGCCACACTTAACCAAACAATTCTATCGAAAGGGTAAAAAAATGACAAACCTTTCGGCAAAAGTGAGGGAGCTTGAGTAATGAAGGTTGATCCATCTATGTTATATGGATAGCTGTAACTTACGGCTTCCCTTCTTGCTGCAGTTAATGCTATCATATTTATAGCAAAGTCAATCTCACCTCTTTTAATCATTCCAATGATTCCAGTCCAAGTTCCATTCTCCAGCTTTCTTCCAAACTCCCCGTCGGCTGGTTTGACAATTGTGTAATTGCAACTTAGGCAGTACGCAATCAGATTGAGGAGCTGAAATTCTACACCTTTCGTAGGTTTAAGTTCACCATTTGAAGAAAGATTGCCTTCATAAAGATGTCTGGAAGGCAAAGCAGCAAGTCTGAAAATGCGTTTAAGTAACATTTTTAGTAATATTTTATAACAAATGGTTGATACGCGAAATGAAAAACTTTAAAACTTCACTGAGGAAAACAGTAACAGTATGTATGAATCCCCATACAATGCTGAAATACTCCTAGTGTCAATGTTGACTAAAAATGCTGACAATTTATTACAACTGACAGAATGCACAAAAAATTATAGGAATTTCAAGATAAACTTTAAAATATTAGAGAAACTTTATATAATAACTGAGTATTACAGTTTAATCAAAAATAGTGCTGTTTTGATGGCATAAATAATGTAATATAATTGGCCGTAGGAATAGGCAATTTTTATTTATCTTTATGTTGATGTATCACAAATAGAATAAGAAAACTCATGATTTAAATTGCAGTATGTTTTATTAATGTTGCCATTTTAGGGTAACATTCGAATTTTGATCGATCAACATACAACAAGCGTTTAATGTTAATGCGATAAACAGCAATTGCATGTTCATCTAGTAGGTTGCAGATAGCTTCTGAAATCAATAATGTCAGACAAATATTAATATCTTACAGCATACAGAGAATTTGTATTATTCGAATCCATATTATGATATCTATTTTCTTAAACACAGTGCTGTTGCTTAGTTATATGAATATCGGGATAGCGGGTAATATTCAGTTAGTGGAATGGGAAGTTACCTTCTTATTTTCATAATTTTACTAAAGTTTGAAAATAGGAATTAGCTTTAAGCTGAAACTCGTAATAACGTTTTTTTAACTTTATTTTAAAGTTAGAAAAGTGAAAGGGGGCTGGCTATCAAGAGAAACACCAATATTTAACGTTTTCATCTAAAATCCTCTAATGCAATAGGTGCATGATTTTATCCTATACGAATCAGTAAACTATAATTTTCAAATTCAGATGTATTCTTGGGACATTAATGATCCTGATATTGCATGTTTACGTGCAATTAGGGGAAATTATGCTGAGAAGAGATATAGAATTGTTTAAAGTTTCTTTTCTTTTTACGCATAAATATTGGTCCATTAACATCATGCATTTAATTCTGTAGATATTTTTATATTACTTTACAGCTGCCTTAATATTTATATGATGCTTTAATTATTAAAAACATTTTCGAATTCATTTTAGGATTTAAGAGCACATTATGTTTGACATAATTTATTGCATTTATAACAATAAAAATTGCCTTTAAATAAAAATTTTTATTATTTTTTATTTATTTTTATAATTTTAACGTATGTTTGGACTAGTTGTTCCTGCAGAAATGAAAATACAAAATACGTAAAAAACAAGATTTTAATTAATGTTTTAAAAGGGAAAGAATAATTCTTTTAGTCCTCATAATATTTTTGGTAACATGTGACTTAAATCGTAAAGCCGCAAATAGAGGCTGATTTTAAACTAAAATTCTTATAGGCAAATGTAAACGAACAGAATATAATCATTTCTATGCAAGTCCCTTTTATATTATTACTTTCATTGTTATTAAAATTTATTAATTTAATTCTGCTAACACAGTTTTCTTTACGGGTGTCAACGATTTTATGTTTAGTAACACACGGCTAAGAATATTGAAATAGCTGAAAAATTATTTTATTTTATTTTTTCAATACTTAAAACTTATACTATTTAAAACAGTATAATTTAAAAGACTTTTATGTATTTTATTTAACATGTTTAGTTTATCGACAGAATAAAAGATGAAAAGAAAGGAAGTTTTGCCTGTGATAAGTAAGAAAATTATTTCCTCTAATTAGTATAAGAAAGAAATACATGACATTGTACGAATCTACAGTACACCCTTTAAATGCCAACTTCTAGATCACATAAATAGACTTATCGTACAATTGTACCTTCTAAATATAGTAAATACAAACTCAGATGAAAGTTTAAAATAAACTTGTTTAATAACGCATCAACCTGATGGTTACACAAACTGTATAATAGCAGGTATTTAATAGCCATTATTTGAGGAAAACGGAAAAAATATCAGAGTCAAATTAAACTATTAATTACAAAGTAACCCGCTCTGAAATAAACTTTGGCTCGGTTCTAAGTATTCACAAAGCAAATGCGGCTAAAGAAGATAAAGCCTTTAAATCATTTCAGCAGCAGAGAGGTGGATCACAGTAACCTATTATTGATGTTTGGCAAAGGTTCTCTGATAAATTCAAGAACTCTGCGCTGTATACATTAATTAATTTGCATTATAGTAAGAGCTGACGGAAGCAGAAGTGATGGTATAAATAATAAGATAAGTGGGTTATTAACATAAAACTATACAATCTCACTTTTCTTTCAAGGTTTTCCGATCAATGTTGTAAACTGCCTTTAAATTTCTCTTTGACGAAATTAAAATATGTTACTGTTAGCAATGCATCGTTAAATACGAGGGTAAGTTGAAAAATAAGTTTCCCCTGTCGACTGTGGTCAGAGTTGTGTCAAAAAATAGAATGAGACATTAAAGATATGACATACCTTTATTTTTCCACATAGGTACCAAGTACATTGAGACATTTGTCATATCGCTTGATAAGCTTCAAAAAGCCCTCCAGGATAAAATCAGGGCTTTGCATATGGAAGAAGAGTTGAACGGTTTGTTTCACTTCAGTATTGCTTCCAAAGCGCCTTTCCCATGCGTTGTTCCTTGTGTGTCTAGGTGTCTAGGTAGTTGTTCCTTGTGTGTCGAGGTCAATTGTCGGGGCACCCATCGTGCTGACCCTTTTCTGTATCGAAGAATGTCGTGGATGATGTTTTGAGCTCGCTCATGTGAGATTCCAAGTTCTTCCGCTACTTCATCGATGGTGATACGCCGGTTCGCTCTAATCATGTCATCCACCTTCCTGACATTTGCATCTGTAGTGGCCGTGCGCGTCCGTCCAGCTCTCGGTATGTCCTCCACTTGCTGACGTTCATCACTGAATGTGCGACACCATCTCCGCACCATTTGCTTCGACATCACACCTGGCCCATAGACTTCCACGAGGCTTTTATGAATTTCTGTTCCTGATATTCCACGTGCCCATTCATGGCGGATAACCGCTCTCACTTCCTCCTTTGACCACAAATTCAAAACGCACCTTCTCTCCATACCTACCGGTGCTCAAATGAGAGGCTGGTCAAAGCTGTATGTAAGCTGTCTTACATACAGCTTTGAGGCTGGTCTCCGCTTTGCGCAGGCACTGCAACAGCGCCATCTGCTGGATTTGCAGCGACCTCTACCCAATGGTGTATCGGTGACTTGCGCGTTTTCCTGCTGTGTCGCCTTTCGCCCATAGCCGTTCAACGCTTCTTCCATATGCAAAGCCCTGAATTTTTCTTGGAGGACTTTTTGAAGCTTATCAAGCGATATGACAAATGTCTCAACGTACTCGTACGAGAATAATAAAATAAAGGTATGTCATATCTTTAATGTCTCATTCTATTTTTTGACTTTCATACACAACTCTGACCACAGTCGACAGGGGAAACTTACACAGTCCAGTCACATTAATGTGACCATCTGTCAAAAGCCAGAATAACCACCTTTCGCAGAGCGGACTGCTGCGAGACGTGCAGGAAGAGAGTCACATAGGTCCCTGAAGGTGTTCTCTGGGATGTTGAGCCATGCCGACTCTAATGCCGTGGCCAGCTGCGCTAGATTACGCGGTTGAGGATCCATGGCGCGAACAACTCGATCGAGATGGTCCCACAGATGCTCGATTGGGTTTAAGTCAGGTGAGTTTGCTGGCCAGGGGAGGACGGTAAACTCATCCTGGTGCTCTTCGAACCACGCACGTACACTGGCAGCTGTATGGCACCTCGCATTGTCCTGCTGGAAGATGCCATCATCCTGAGGAAAAACAATGCGCATGTAGGGGTGAACATGGTCCGCAAGGACAGATGCGTACTTGTATTGATCCATTGTGCCTTCCACAATGATCAGTGAACCTAGAGAATGCCAGGAAAACATTCCCCAGACCATAATGCTCCCGCCTCCAGCTTGGACCGTTCCGGCAATGGTTGCAGGGTGGTTCCTTTCAGAGGTTTCACGCCTTATACGCCAACGTCCATCTGTCCGATGGAGCATAAAACGCGATTCATCCGAAAACGCAACCTGTCGCCACTCAGTGGACGTCCAGCTGCTGTACTGGCGTGCAAATTCTAGCCTTCGCCGTCGATGAACAGCAGTCAGCATAGGTGCACGAACCAGGCGTCTGCTTCGGAGGCCCAGACGCAGCAATGTTCGCTGAATAGTACTTTGGGAGACACTTTTGGTAGCCCCTTGGTTCATTTTGGTGGTCAGTTGCTCAACGGTAGCCCGTCTATCTGCCCGAACGCATCTCCGCAACCGTCGTTCGCCTCTGTCATCTATGGCCCGTGGTGCACCACATTTGCCACGTCGCTGATTTTGGACAGTCCCATTTTGCCATGCACGGTACACTTTTACCACGGCGGCACGCGAACAGTTCACAAACTCAGCCGTTTCGGAAATGCTTCCACCCTTGGCCCGAAAGCCAATGATCATGCCCTTTTGGGAGTCGGATAAATCGCTTCGTTTCTGCATTACGCCAACGATTGAAATGTTTTCCGAAGCCCTCACACACCCTTTATATACGCTCAACTGCACTGTGCTGCCACCTGCCTTCTGTGATTGGTTATTTAACTCTGACATGGAAAGTACGTGGTGGTCACATTAATGTGACTGGACTGTGTATTTTTCAACTTACCCTCGTATATTTTGATAAGATTGCCGAAAATTAAATTACCCTAATTTAAATTAATTAAATTATGATATAAGCTCTTCGCAAGCTATGGAAGATTATTTTCTGCTTTATTTGAGGTAATAAAGATAAAAATTCTGGGATAATAGTTTGATCGTTAAGCAAGCACATGTTTGAAAACTTAACATTAAATTAAAAAAAAATACATATCGAATTTTGAGGTGTCTGTGCCTGTTGCTGTAAAATATTATACTGTCATGGAAATTACATTTATGTGTGAAATTTCAAAAAACAAATAAATAAATAAATAAAATTAATTCCGTAAAAGAGGATCCGAACTGATTTCAAGATTTGACCCCCACAAACAAGTAGAGAAATTAAGTTAAAGGAAACCATGCAATTAGACTTTGATCAGCTGAAAGACTAATAAACATTCTTGTAAACGCAAAGCTATCAAAAAGTCAGTTTTTGTATGCTTTCCATACTGAGGATGAAAAGGTGATTTTAACTTGCTACACACATCTACTTATCTAGAAATCTAACTTACTCAGAAAAAAATATACTTATCTAGGAAGGAAACGTAAATTTATCATGCAGCTATTTATAACATTAGTACGCATTTATATTTATATAATAATGATAATCCGTTCCGACTTCTTTCGCATTTTCAAGGCATCTCACATGCGATTTTCAAATGAGATGACGCCAGCCATGCACTAATTGGATTATCCTGAATGAATAATAACGTGTGCAAGTGCTACATTGACTTACCAAATTAATAGCTATAGATTTGAAATAGAATGAAAATTTTATAATAGCTGTATGGGAGCGAAGATGAATTGTAAAAATGAGATAACTTCTGGAAATACTTATAAGAACCTCTTCTGCAAATAATGGCCTGAAGAGCTATTTAAAATCCAACTTTTTCAATTCAAGAACTAAATTATTTCTTTACAAGAGTCTTTTAAGATCTGTGCTGACTTACACATTGGAAGCTTGGGCGCTGACTTTATGTGATGAGGAAGCTTTGGGAATTTTGAGAGAAGGATTTTACGTTGCATATTTAGAGAGGTCCATGTGAATGGATCTTGGAGAAGAAGATCAAATTTAGAATTATACAAAACCTACAGACAACCTGATGTAGTAAAATTCTTCAAACTACAGAGACATAAATGGGCTGGTCATCTGGCCAGAATACATGAAGATGGTGTTGTAAGAAAACATTTCCGGCAAGGCCCATAGGAATCAGACCTCTGAGTAGACCCTCGGTGAGATAGATCGATTGTGTTGAAAATGACCTAAACATTCTAAAGGTAGACAACTGGAAACAGTTACCAAAAACAGAAATGCCTGGAGAAGGCAAAGGCCCACCCTAGGCTGTAAAGCCAACGAAGAAGAAAAAGAAGATTACGTATGAAATTTATCAAGCTGCTGCAAGAAAAAAAATGGGGGAAATTACAGGGATTCGGGACAGTTGATATTCAGCCTACGTCAAAACGTAATCAGGTGAACTTATTTAAACTAGCTAATTAATTACGGGTACTACAGCAGAGCTTCAGAGTTCTCTCTTTCTAACTGGTATAGTAATTAGAGAATGAAAAGAGACATTTCACTTAGGGATAAAGGATATGGAAGCAAGGAATACTGAATGCTTAAACCAATATTTCTTTTGGATGCATGACACCTACCATATCTTTTGACCATGTTACTTTTAACGATTATTTTGACTATGAGTGAACCCACGTGAAGTAAACATTTTGATCTATTGAAATAGAGAGCTCTAGAGTTCATTTCGATATGCGGCCTCAAGCCCTTGCAATCTATATTGATAGTAGTAAACTGGATTGTGAGAAATGAGCAGTAGTGTCTTCACTAAAACAGCAGTAGAAATATTAGACTTAGAAACCTGGATTACTTTTAAACGTTCAGATAAGAACTCATAGCAACAACAAATACATTTGACATCGCTTTCGAATATGTAAAAGAATCTGTTTGGATTCTGAACAGTAGAACAGTACTTGGAGGAATGGTCTCAGGTTATGGACAAAACATGATTGCCAACTTATTAATTATAGGTGATTCTATAAGCTTTCAGTGGGTCTCGTCTCACGTCCGTGAGCAAGGCAATGAAATTGTTGATTTGCTTACTAATGAAGGATATAATCTGCCTACTCCTTTTTCACCTGAACTGTGGCCTTCACAGATCCACTGAATTAAAATATAGCGTAAATGCTAATTGCCAAGCTCACCTAATCACAGTTAGTATGCGAAACAATGTACCGGGATTTCGTTACAGTGGGAGAGCCTCAGCCATTGCGAGATTTAGAAATGAGGTTTTAAAAAACATGTGTTTCATCAATGGTGTAAAGTCGATTTCTCCTTGCTTCTCTCTTGCATCTCTTGAACACTTTATAAACTGCATGGACGCCTCTAAGAGCAAATTGTTGAATTCGCAGGAAATCATCATTGAGTTTCTTTTGCGGTGTGTCTATAAGGTATTTTCCCCTTCCTTTCTGCATTATTTCGTGATGTAACGATAGCACACTCGGTGCATATTGGGGAGATCCAAGTTCGAGGTTCGGCGAGGGCATTGCTCCTTTTTCCTGCCTCCTGCTTTAAACTAATCTCCTCAATAGCGCCCGGGATAAAAGGTGGTGGATGATGATTCTTCACCACCAGGATTTAGCGATTGGGTCCCCTAATCCCAAGTCACCCTTTAAAAGGAGGAGTATATATTTTCTCCCTCCTTTCTCCATGCCTTCGGGGTGTAACGGTAGCACACTCGGCGCGTATTTGAAAGGTCCAGGCTTGAGTCCTGCTAGGGCATTGCTCATTTTTCACGTCTCCTGTTTCAAAATAACTTAATGACTCCACAGGTTCGAGTCCCAGCGAGGACATAGCACATTTTCCACCTTCGCTGCTAAAAAAAAGTGACTCTACAGGTATGTACGGAAATTGTTGTAAGCCAAAGGGCAAAGAAACAACGCCATACTTTAATATTAGATAGCTCTAAAATAGCTTGAAACATTAATTCGTTATGTAATCCTGTAAGTGGAGGAAATTGTCTTTCCTGATTTCACGTACATGAAATCTTCATAATATCGTTCAAAAGCATATTTTAAACGATACTTTTCAAATAGAATCATTAAAAATAGTTATAAAATTCAAATTATATGAAAAGCATCTAATATAAGAAGTCTCAACATGCAGAGATGAAGAGTTATTAATTTATGGCCTAAAATTTTCTTTCGCCGGAACATTACTTCACTAAGTTTAAGATGAACCAATCTGGTTAAAAAGTGAACGAATTTGATGCATTTAATCAATGCTTTACTAATATCAATAGGAAAATCAATACATGTGTACTGGCATTTTAAAAAATATGTTCACTAATCGATTTTTCATTGCTCATAACATTGTATTATGAAAACTGCAGTTCGCACATAAGGTAATTCTTGACAGAAATAAAACCTTTAAAGTAGAATAGCTTGATTTTTTATGACACTCCAAGGACAGATCAGGAAGAGGTGCAGAAGTTTAGGCTGTTGTCATGTGCTACAAGGCACACGCTACGGTGCCTTTGCAATTGACAATGTTATTTCTCCATCGTGTAGTCGAATGCAAAACATTGAAATAAAAGACATTTACGACGAGCCAGATAATATAACGCACAAATATATTTCCGCTCGAGGCACCTATATTTCTGTGCCATGCAGCTGTAAGAAAATTCAGAGAGAAAATTATTCTGGGTCGCTAAATACAAGATTTCATCTATTCAGAAATAATTATCTGATTAACGTTTTGTAAGAAAAATTAAAAAGGCCTTGACTTTCAGCATGTCAAATATTACAAAAATAACTCACGTTATTATAAATTAGAAGAGATTATCGTTTAAGAGTGTTTTTCCTTTCCTCCACGAAAACTCAAAATTCCTTTTTGGCTTAAGTATGGCTGATAAAAATATTGTTTTGGCCTCAAATTTTCAAAAGAAAAATGATTTTTCTCAAATAGATGACAAGTTGTGTACCACACAGTATTAGAGCTTACTTTGTACTGTTTACTTAAATTCGCAGACTACTTTTATGTTCATTCTTTCTTGTGAGTTCTGTTTCTTCCCTCAGATTTCATCAGAATGCAAATTAGGTTGAGTTTAAATAGGGAGCTAATTTGTAATTTAAAGGGATCCCTTTAGCAATGCGCCAAAACGCAGATTTTTCTCTGAATCGTTCACCTGCTTCCGGACACGGTTTATTCTGTAATTTTTGAAGTACTTATTAGCATTTAGAGCTAAGTAACAGATACTGGTCCCAGGTTGTTTAAACCTGCAGCTATTTGCTATGTCTTACCGAAAATCCAGTAATCCGATAAGTCCAGATCTTAAGAGATGCAGGATAATCAAATATGCCATATTATTGAGCTAAAATTGCACAATGCTTCAAAAACCACTTATTTTTTCCCTTTATTTCTTGAATGCACGAGGAACGAAAAAAAATTGTATTTAATAATTCTACAAGCATATTTAATGAGTCTGTAGGATTTCCCTTATTTTGCATAACAAATTTATTTTAAGTTTGATACCTTTCCTGGACCTCTCAACTTTCCCTAGTATTTTCTCGCCAGGATGTGAATTTAGTGAAGTTAAGTGAAGTGAATATTTAAACGGGTGAATCTTTGAGTTTATTCAGAGTGTGTTTTCGCTAGCCAGCACACGTTTCGTTGTATCTCGCTGTGACACTAGTAAGCCTCTTGGTCATTCGGACTATCGTCATGCCTGTTAGGTTTTTGAGAGTCAACCTCTTAGGTGTAATTTAATGTGCTAACCCAGCACTATTTTATTTTAGATTCGATTTGAATTATATTCTACATTTAAGTTTTCATCGCAAGTTGATGGTGCTTTTGTAACGCACGGAGGTCGTGCCTTTTTGTTAAACTAATAAAGGGTTTTATTAAGGGGCTTAATGCTTTCTGTTTAACTAATAAAGTTTATTAAAGGAATTAATAAAGGGTTACTTTTCACCATTCTTCTGTGCTGGTACGTTATTTACGCCTGTGCGAGAATTCGCCAGGTTCATTGTAGGATCTATTTTTAGTGTATGGGAAATAGCAAAGACAGATCTTACAAGTCAAACTTTTTAATAGATAAAGTTCATAGTTTAATTGTATTTAATAATTTTTTTCTTTGAAATGATCATAATTGCCATCACATGGAATCTCTTCAAATAAGTTTGTTTGCCTGCTTCATAGGTTCCACTTTGGTGGAAAGCAAGACACAGCAATGTTTCCCAATAGGTATAGGTATGGGTAAAAGTAGGTGGGACACCAGATATTTACCAACAGGTGATCCAGGTGTTGTCCCTTCCTACTAACTTTCCCGAAAAGCCTAGTTTGGAGCAGAAGGTGCCCGCCTCACGCTACCCTGCGGACCCTACCATTGCCAGCGCTGCACTAGGGGCTCGTCTGCATGTCCTGAGTGCATCCTTTATACATTTTTTATCTACTATGAACAGTTACATTATGCATGGTTGTACATGAATATTACTTCAACATGGTGATACAGCTGACTTTACATGGCAGTTACAAATTTGTTGCATATTGTTAAAACATACGGTTACGATTGTTTTCACGTGTTTCTTTGATTCAGTATTTTGTGAGTTGTAGTTCTACAGTTCTTACAGTCAGTTTCGTGATGCTTACATTTCTTGCAAGGAATTTCTTTAACATATAGCATATTATATATAGCATATTACATATAGCATTTTACATAGAGCTCCATTTTGTTGCAATCTCATGGTCTGCCAAAGCCCATATTGTAAAAATTCTACCAATTTAATTCTATTTAACATATCACTGTTATGAATATGCATGCAGTAGTGCAGTAACATTATTTTGAAATTTTAATTTATATTATGATAGAGCAAGTACTTAATTATTACATACAAATTTCTGTGGACCATTTGCGCTATCGTACTTTTCGCTAGTTATAGTATAACTAGTTATGCACATAACTCTTGTCCATTTGCTGCTAAGAACTCGATTATTTTTTGTATTTTAATTCGAAGGTGTTAAATTGATTGATTCGAATTTGCTGTTGCATATCTCAACAACGGATCCAAGTACTGTGTCGGTTTTTTAAGATGCAGTTCCTCTGTTAAGGGACAATAAAAAATGTAGTGTTCTGGATCGCCTCTATCTCCACATACACAATGTTTCCCAATACGAAGTCATAGGCTGCTATTGGGTATTCTTCAATTGTACAGACATTAGGTATTTTGAAATAGAAGACATGAAAAATGAGAAATGCCCTCGCCGGGGCTCAGACCTCTCGAATACGTGCTGAGTGTGCTGACCACTGCACCACGAAGGTATGCTAAGAAGGCGGGGGAAGTACCTTATACAATAATGTTCAAAAAGCTTATAGCTCCTGGGAAAGCTAAGCTTTTCAAAAATAATTTTAATAGCTGGTACAAAATGGTTAATAATATTTTTTTTGGCAAATTTTAAAAATCGCTTATTTTTGCTCCCTTTTTTTCATTATATGTTGAAAATATTTTAAATAAATAATGCAGACTATACACAAACATGAAATTTTAAACAAAGGCAAAAAGAAAATGAAAAAAGATGTGAAACAACTGCTCTAAGCCTTACCGAAAGAAATGCTAATAGTAGTTCCAGCTTACAACGGGAACATCGATGAAAAGGCTGCTGTGTTACTGGATGTGCCAGGCAAATGGATGCCGAATTATTGGATATTTAGTCTATATGTTTAAGAATTTATATTTTTAAAATCTCGCAAGTAGCTGTGAATACATTTGGTTAAATTCTAGTTACATTTACAAGACATAGCTTTAATAAATCTTTAGTTAAGTTTAACTTCTTATCTGTTTCTTGAAGTTTAGAATTTTAGAAAGGGCGAAGGTGACAATTTTTCGAAAACACACAAAAGCTAAATATGTGCAATTTAAGTTAATTAGGTTTAAACATTGAAAACTTATGGAAAATTATTGAATTTAAGGTCTCTGTTTTCAAATTATTCTTGATATCTGACCTTGAAGTAGTTTATCTAGAACCTGAATATGATTTTTTTTCGACGGTTAAAGACATGTTATTGCCTATTTTATTAAAAGCTTATCAAAGCCGTAAAAAACTAACTATAGCATGGAAGACATAGTTTAGTACAAAGGCAGTTGATATAAAGATGTAAAATAAAAATTAGGTAAAACAAAATTATAAATTCAATTAGCATTAAGCCCTTAATGGCTCATTTTTATTTGGGTATTTCCCCTCTCTGTTCTAAAAATAGTAATAACTTTTTCTGCACTGCGACATTTCTAGATTAATCCACATTATATGAATTTTAGATAACGATGATGAAGTATCTCATAGGGAACTTAAACCGAAACTTTTCTCTTATTAAACTACTAGCATATTGGATAACTACGCATTTTGCTTCTGCTTGCTGCTTCTTTTCTTTCTGCAAATTACCAAAAATGTAAATAATTTAAAATGAGCACGATCAGAGTACTAAGTGAATTGTGGCCGAAAATCTCAATTGAAATAAAAATGAATATGTAATCTGCATCGGCTGCCAAATATGCTCTTTATTATGGATCAACATCGCCAATTCTTTCGGCAAAACCATCAGGGTGGCTTATAAGATCAAGCGCCATTTTGATACCTCCTCCATATTAGAAGTCGCATACAAAAAGCACATTCACACCGCAGTCATCCGATCGAATCTTACCTGTGCCTCGCCTACCTGGAGTGCCCCCCTCCCCAAAAAAAGACAGATTTCAATAAGTTGCAGACTTTTCAAAACACCTCAGAAAAATCGCTGGAACCCTTTTGGTTCATTAGGAATGAAATTATTTATTGAGACCTAAAAATTGATCCCATAATAAACCACATCCACAGACTGAATAAAAATTCTTTCAGCGAAGCCATAATAAAAATTTCCACTTTTATTCATTTTAATTTACTTTAGGTTCCCGATTTTTGCTAACAAGCGAATTTCTTCAGCTCCCTTCTACGTCCGTGATTTGGCATAATCATCACCCAGCAAGAGTTTACATTTCTGATCGAGTGGAGAAGTTTTCCATCTTACTGCCAAGTCCTGAATATTATCATAACCTGCTCCCTGCTTTTTTTCCTTGTTCTTCTTCGTTCCTCCTGAGGAAAAATTCTGCTCTTCATTGGCAAGACATTATTTTATTCACGAGGCCTGGGCCTCATTTTATGTATTTTAGTTTCTGCATTTCTCAAACTTCGGAATTTCGATTAAGATGCTGACTCGTGGTTTCGCTAGTAGAATTTCCTTAAGTTGCTAGTTGCAGAGCATAAACTTATGCGCTGAAATTAGAATAACAAATTACCAAAGCATTGAACAAGTAAAAGCTCATAGAAGCTGACACATTGTTCGTGCAAGCTTTATTGTTAGCGAAAAGTTTGCGAAGTGTTCAGAGCTTCCAAAGGTGAATTTGTAAAGGAATGTTTTACTGCTGTCGCGAAAAGTACTGTGTTCTGAGAAAGAAATGATATTTAAAAGGTATTTTTCCTTCGGACAGTTACCCGATGAATCAATGAAATGGCCAGTGACATAAAATTAAACATAAAAATTCGAAGCTTTTTCCATTGCTTTTGGTGAGAACACTAACGCCATTGATAACATTTAGTTGGCTCTCTTTATCCAGGAGTTGTCACCATCTGCAATCATATGGAAGAATTATTTGCTCTCCCAACAGTGAAGGATACAACGAGGCTACATATTTTCCAGGAAGCAAAATTTGGTTTTCCTAGATTCGAACTAAAGTGTCAAATGCTGAGTGGAATACTTAGCAGTATGGCTCCATAAATGACATGATCAAACACAGGAGTTGTTGCCCAAATAAAATCAGAGTTACCTGATAACAAAATCAATATCGAAGACTTGTCTGTACTTTACTGCATTGTACTCTAACAAAACTTGTGCTCAAAATCAACCAAATTTGCACATGTGAGGGGGCACGATAAATTCCTGCATAAATTTCATTGGTACATGCGTATTAATCCGTCGACCGTAAAACTGTCTCCAGGCAGAGTTTTAAGCGCCAATTATAGGTAAGGTGACGTCACAACACACTCACAACATCTGCCGTTTCGTTTCATTTAAGCTCGATTGATTCTCAATAAACTCCTGTCTGCTTTCGGCACTTACGTATTAACGCAACGACCTTCGTAGAAGTTACCAAATTTTCAGGATATACCAAACTCTGGCAAACATGTTAATAACAGTACCTCAGTCAAGCAGCGCCGCCATTTTCGTATGCGTTCATTTTTACTATATTTCAAGCTCCGACGGAAACAAATCGCGATATTTTTTGCCTTAGTTGTAAAATTATGAGCATGTAGAATTTTTCAGAAATAAATGAAACTGCTGTAAATTTTCTGCAGGTATACAGAATTTTGTCGAAATTTTTTTCACCTTCCGAGTGTTGTGGGTATAGCCCTAAAATTTCAAAGTTCCTTAAAATGTTATGAATAAATCGTGTTTTCTTGATTATAATTAAAAAATGACTCTTTCACTTTGATTCATTTTCTTCCAATATACATCCAATCCGAAATCGGATACGTTAAAAGCTGGCAGAAATTTTCATGTGTAATGATTACGAAAGTCATTTTTCTATACGGAATTTTCCATCTGTAACGCTGAGAGGATTAAAGGAAACGACTGGAAAATACGTCTCCTGCTGTTGCCGAGGTTTGCATGAAGCCGAATCTCCGCAATTCTGTGATGTTTTTTAATCGAAAACAGATTGATGTATACTTCCGGAGAAGAATAGAAAAAAAAATTACAGAAGACGTGAAAAAGAAATGTAAATGTTTTATTTGTTATAAATATATCATGATATATATCATATAATTATATATATGATATATAAATATCTTCGATTAAATATATAATATATAAAATTTATATACCATATATATAATTTTTTTATGTGTCACGTAATCCTTATTTAATGATTCAAATTTGTATTTTATAAAAAATATGTTTTCTTTTCATATATTAATAACGCTTACCGACTTAAGATAAACATCTATAATTTGGGAGTCTTCCTAAGAAACGGGAGTGGGGGACGGAAGCAAGCTATCTTGCAATAAGCTACTTCTACGTTTTCATCTGTAAAAAAAGTAGCAATATTGTCCCGATGTTATTGTATTAATACATAAATGCCTTGTTTTTATGAACAAGGATATAAGTTAACTGTTATTGTTATATTTTTTTCACTTAAAAAAATTATTAAAATTTAGGACTTCCCTACCCCTACCATCAAAAATGTATGTAACAATGTACACGATATGGTCATCTGAATATGGCTAATCAAACAGTTACAGGTTGGGAAAATTATGTGTGCGAAGTAATAGAGTTTTAAACAGAATAACAAATAACGAAAAATATAACAAAATAGCAAAAACTGACGAAAGACTTTTCACGAGTCGCAAAAACGAAGCGGATTGAATATTGATTGTTTATTATCTAAAGAAGCATAGGTTCCTTCAGAAATCCGCAAGAACGGCTAGAGAAATTTTGACATCTCTGGTAACTTTCATGGTTCGATGGTAGCCAACTTTCAGATCCACGGAAATAATACATATGTACCTTTTCATTATGTCGAGTGTGCTAAACCACTGTCAATTTCAATTATTTCTGGCTGACGTTCATTCCGACCATGAAGATTTCATATTTTATAGCGATGTGCGTTTGTTATGTAAGAGAACGCGGCTGTAATATTTTTATGGTTTGTAAGATAAGCTATGTGTTTTCATAGAAACAACAGAAAAACCTGTCCGAGAGTTACAAAGCAAGCCTTGACTGTGTGATTTTGCATTTCTTATTGACATTACATTATATTTCAATGAACTCAGTACTAAGTTACAAACTCAGGAACAATTGATTCATTTATGGTCATATTAAAGCATTTCAGAAAAAAGGTTTCATCTTCGGAGGAGCAAATCCCGCACCTGCGAACCGCAAAAAGGATTTTGATTTCTAATACTTTGCAGATCAGTTGGAATCTTTGATTCAAGAATTCAAAACTAAATTCAGTGATTTTAAAAACCAAAAAGAAAAAGCAAATTTTCTCTTTTCCATTTGACTTCGATGTCAAACTGGCACCACTTTATTTCCAAGTGGAATTAATTGGCCTACAAGAGAAACTCTCTGAAGACAAAAATCAATTACACTAATTAATTTTTATAAAAACTATTTCCCAAGTGACAAGTTTCTAAAGCTTTGCACAGGAAAAAACACCTATAAATGCTTGTTCGCATTTATAGGTGCTTCAAAATAACACCTATAAATGCGAAGAACTTTTTTCAATGGCGAAGTTCGTGAAATCCAACAGATGACACGAATTACTAATGAGCAGCTGGAAAACACGTTGCTGCTTCGTGTGCAGTATCCCGAAAATTGAGCATCTTGCGTGAACCCTGAAATCGCAATTTTTGCATTAAAAAGTAAGTTTTTAAACGTTTAAAAATTCCATTTAATCTTTTCTTTTATTTACCCATTTAACCTTCCAAGCTAAGAAATTGTGTGCTCTGGACAGTTTCTCGTTGGTCGCAGGGGTAGGAATTCTAGCGCTTGAGGCTTGATGGATATTTTACGACACCTCGGAAATTTCGGTCTTTTGTGGGATTCCGCTGACAGGTAGAGAGAAATACTCCGTATTTTGAACCCAAGTGGCTTGCTCATGGAGGTAGGAAATAAATAAATAATAAATACTCATTCTCACCTTCATGGGCTTGTTTGCGTATCTTTCAGGAAATATTTTGTTGAGGGGGGAGGAAATAATTTATTATTCAATTCTCTTATGTTTGTTTTGATCAAATTAGTTTATCACTTTTAACTGTAAATTATGAAACAGAGCTTATATGGGGGAAAAATATGCGATAACTTCACAACTACAGAAGAAATAATGGTTCACGATTTTACAGGAAGATCAGGACGAAAACCTGAATTATACTATAAGAATGAACTTGATATTATTATTATTATTATTATTATTTTTTGGTAATGAGCTGATAGACAATATTACAGAGGAAACCAATCGTGATGCTCTCAAAAGAAGAAAACGTGTAACAGAAATTTCTACCGGCAGAAAAAGATCACGTTATGCTCAGGGAAAGAATCTTGCATCCGAAATGTTTTCGTTTATAAAAGTGATGTTGCTAAGAGGATACACAGAAAACGATTCGATAAATGATTATTGGATCTCAAATTAACTGATTGAAATTCCATTTTTTTTTCGCAAGATGATTCCTCTTGACAGTTTAAAAAACATATTACGCTTTCCGCATTTTGCAAGTAACGAAACACCGCCATCACAGACAAATTCTAATTACTTGTGGAAACTTAAGTATTTGAAATACTGAACTGCAATTTTAAATCAGTTTACGTTCTAAAAAAAAAATCTTGGATTGATGAAGATGATAGATGAAATATTGATGAAATGATTGTGATTTCTAAAGGGCGTGTAAAATTTCAGTGCATCCCTAAAATCATAAACGTTGGGGGATTAAAAATTTACAGATTGTATAACGAAAATGCCTATACATATGACATTAAAGTTTATTTGGGAAAAGATAAAAACGAAAGATTTGAAGTCGAAGCTCATCAGAATCTGTTGTTCTGTATTTAACAAAATACGTGCAATGGAAACAACATTTCCCACTTAAGGTAATTTTTTTTCTACTTCGCGAAATGGTTATAACGTAAATTGCTGCGGAACTGTGCAAATCCGACGGGAAGGTTTACTCAAGGACTGATGGCCAGAAAAGCGGACGATTTGGATATGAAATCTTCAAATAGCCTCACTGTTGCGAGCTGGTAAGAGACAGTGAACTCTTTCCATATTCAAATAGTTGCAAAAGAACTTGAAAACCTGCACTTATTCGCAATTATAATAAAAATATAGAATATGTTGACCTTAGCGACAGAATGGCCATTTCCTGCAGATTTTCGCGAAAGTCTCAGATATGGACGAAGAAAATCTTCCACCACTTCTTGACATTGCCGATTTAAAAGCAGGTGCATTGTTTAAAGAGAAAAATAATATGGAACCAAAGTTTTCGTATGAATTTAATTAATCATATAGTTTTGAAAGATGTGATAGAAATATTTTGCCAACCATTCAATCGTTTCATTGGTCGGTAAAATCTGATTCGAGTAGGCGGTGCGTGGTTTGCAGCAAGAATCGTAAAGAAATGAGAACTTGGGTTGTATGTAAAATCTATAAGGTTCGACTATGTTATAATGTCTGTGTTATATGTCTATAAGACTTATATGTCTATAAGGTTCGACTGACTGTTAAGAAAACTATCGAAAGTAATTTTATTGTTTTCTTCTTTTGTCTGCTTCATTTGCAAGCATGCCTGCATTATTCAAATTAAAAATATGCGGTTCGTTTTATAAAATCTTTTGAATGAGGTCTCCGTTTAATTATGAAAATAGTTGGTAATTAAAAATTGATTAATTTTTGCTAATTGCTAAAACTTTATCATGGCCATAGTAAATTTTAAAATCTTGAACGTGTGCATAATATTTTTCAATTACTTCTAATCTAAATACTTTTAATATGGTTTCAATTCGAGTTTGAAATCTTTCTTATTTCATTCTTTTAATATTTTGTTTTTCAGTTTATTAAAGTTTTTAAAGTGAATGCAAAGGCAGTGCAGTAAATAAAACCGTTTCAGGTGATGAAAATTAATTTAAATGTTATTTCTAAACGACATGCATTTCATGACTACTGTTTACCTGAGTGAAATTTTGGTTTATTATGTTCTAAATGACAACTAGCGACGGAACGGATAAAATTGTTTAACTCAGATAATTCAACGCAGATTCAAATTCCGATGAACGGACTGACTGTTCTGACTTTTCATGTTCTCTCACATGTGTGAAGGGCATATGAGAAAATTTCCTTTGAAAGTCCTCTACGAAAGCTCCCCTTCTCTTAGGAAGATAACCTTTTCCTTAATACGATAAGTAAATATAAAATTATATTCGAAATAAGAAAGCTAAACTTATGAACGTCTGAAAACTATGTTTAGAAACACTTCCTTTTATCAATCATTTTGATGACGAAATGAATTTCAGCCGTGAGATAAATGAAATACGAATTTTTTTTTAATGAAATTAGTGTAGAGCATTTTATAATTCATTAATTTTTCAGTTGTTGAAAGATATATAGTATGATATCTGTATAATGTGTTTACAACATCATATCTGTGTTAATTAGTTCAGAAAATAGATACGCTAATTTAAGTTAATTGAATATAGCAAAGCCAACGAGGACTATCTGCATAAAGGAATGGATAACTTTCGTGGAGAACTTTTAAGGTAAACTGGTTCGTATTCCCGTTTCACGTGGGCAAAACAACGAAAGCCAGCTATGCAACCAGCCTGATCACCTAGGTTCGAATACATGTCGAACTACCAATATTCAGCGTTTTTAACCCCTGGGTCACTGAATAGTGTTTAGAAAGCAATTAGTTTTTGCTTGACAATTTGTGTTTGACTCATTGTGTTTTGGGGGGAGGAGAATCAACCAAGTTAAAGCATGTATACAGGAATTCAGTTGTATACCGTTTTTTAGTTTCCTAAATTCAGTCCCTCAGTACGAGTCTAACAATTATATGTAGAGACAGTCAAAATTCCCTCTTCATTATTCCTCAAGAAAACAACAATAAAAGTTTGAAATCTGAAAATTTTGCATAAGAATCTGATAGCTCAAAAGCGATTTTAACATTCTAAAAATGTAGATCATAAAAAATTGAACAAATATTTCTCCATCTGAAAAACATCTTTAAAAAATGTTTAATATGTTTCGGAATTTGCAGACTGCTCTAGGCAGAACAATAGGGTCAAATAAGGGATATTAAATGGAATCTTGGGTTCAGAGAAAAAGTGCAACAGCAACATAAAAAGTCGAACAGCTTTCCACCTTCTATTCCAGGGTAAACTAATGTGTCTCTAAGAGATAAGACTAAATTTTTGACATTGGATATATTAAAACTGATCTCAACAAAAATGTTTTTGTATAAAGCTCCAGCATTTGCTTTCTTGGAACAAAAACTATGATGAAGTTAAAAAATCAAAGATCTTATATCATTGGCATAAAGACAGATCAAGTCCGGGGACCACTATTTGCAATGTCATATGGAAGAAAAATAAAAAAAAAAAAATCTTGCCTTGTGCATTGGTAAATTTTTGTTAGTGCATGATTTGTTTGATTTTTTCATGGGGTTTATATGAAGTAACAGAGAGATTAAACTAATTAAGATGTCTTCATTTTTATATCATCGTGTTGCTAAATCATAAAGGTACTCCGGCCCGCGTAATTTCTCTAATTTTATTCCAGTCCGCAGTTTTGCACATACCTGTTATAAATAATGAGACGTATCACGCCTCAGCCCATTCAGTATTTTTTACAGTTTAGCAATTTTGAAAGTTTTTAGTATCGCGGTCTACGAGCTGTCTAGAAAAGAGAAAGTTGCTTCATAGAAATTCTCTAAAAAACGTTGGTGTGTAGAAAAAAAAAGAAGGAATCCGGTGGAAAATAATGATGAAATGAATAAGTAATAAATGGATGTGAAGACTACCAGCAGTCAATTAAATAAACTAATAATTATATATTAATTTGAAAGCTTAAATCAATATACATAATCGTAAAACAAACAAACAAATATGAAATATCTTTTCTTCATTACTCAACTAAAATTATTTCGCGACCCACACGTAACGGAAACTACTGTTCTAATTTATTCAGTGTTCGAAATCTGCGCTTTCAGAAAGCAAGCCTGCTATTTTTATAAAATAACTTAAATGACTTTAAAAAAATTGCTGGGTTTCCAAAGAGTTTTTCGAAAGTAAAAAAAGTATGACAGTTTTTCATGGGAAGGTTGGGGAGATTTGAATAGCAATAATAAGGAAAATAAATGAACTTAAGCAAACTTACTTTTATAGATGAATGAATATTCCATATTTTTTAAAGGGAAAGAATATTCTTTGTGAATTTGGTTTGTTTCTTGAGACTGTTTTCAGTATACTTTCACATTAATATATTATTTTTCAAAATCAGTTCTTTTAATGAGAACGTTTATTTAGTCATTGTATAGATAGAAGCTTTTTAACGTACAAAAATACATTGTGATTTTCTTAATTCATTATTTTATACAACTTTTATGCTATTAATAAATCAAAATTATTAGTAGGTTTAGGCATATTTTAAATACTTTTCTGTTTTGCATAATTATCACATCATCTACAGAAATGAAGAGAATTATGTCTAAAATTCTCAAATTATGATTTTATTGTACTTCGTCTTCTACTAATACACGAAATAATTTTATCCTCTTTCTTATTTTGTTGTTTAAGAAAGCCTATACAAATACTTATAGCGTATTCCCCGATTCTTCTAAGAATTTGTAATATTGTCATCTTAACTTCTGTCTCTATTTCAGCAAACTAAAAGGTGGGTCAAGGATAATTCTCTGATAGACTATTAAACTAAACATGTTGAATTTAGTGTAAATGGCAGCGATCCTTCTTTGTTAAAGAAGTCATCACAAAGGCTTTGGCGAAGTTTCGCGACTTTTAAAATTAACTTATGGAAAATTCGAAAAACACAATGGCAGGCTACAAAAAATATAAAACTGCAACGTACAGAGGCTGTTTGTATATTTTTTAGATGATTTCGTTTTTCTATAATAATTCGCCTACTTGGAAATTTTTTTAAATGCAATTATAATTCTAATTTATCATCTGCTACTTGGCAGTTTTGTTTTCATGCAAAATGACGCTTTTAAAAAAGCAGTGGAAGGCTACGTTTGTGAAGAAAATTATTCGTATTTAGTTGTTAAAATATTATGTGAAAGCCATGATTTTTCGGTATCTAAAGCAATGATAGATAATATTATCAATAAGAAAGGGAAAAAAATCTGCAAAGTTTGGTTTCAGGGAAAAAATTTGTTCAAATTATATATCCAAGGAAAAAACGGAAACTTTTGAATGTTGCAAAGGCAAGAACTTAAAAGACAATCTGCGAAGTCAAAGGATAGTTGCATAATCATTAAAATGCTCAGTGTCAACTGAAAACAAAGTTGATTTGAATCTTAAAAAGGTGAAAAAACATTATGTGCATCGTCTTTCTTCACGACATAACGCCGAAAGGAGAGCGCGTTGCAGAATTCTCTATGAGAAACAATTATTTGGACAAAAATAAAAAAAAGTGTTGTCACAATGGATGAACCATGGATATATTTAAATGATGGCAATAAAAAGGGATCCGTTTATTATCATCAAAGAGAAGAAAAAAATCTTAGATCATGGTTCAAAGAATCTAAAGAAAATTTTTCGAAGGGATTTATGATTGTTGTTGGTTTTTTATATAACGACAAATAAAAATTAAAGAGAGTACAGGAAACTACTAAGATCAACTCAACATATTACCAAGAATATATTTTATACCCAATTTTCAAATATGAAGTACCTTCCCTTTATCACAGTGCTGTTAATCAGTAGAACTGCATTAAGGCAAAGCAAGCAGCTGCACTTCAAATTCCGTCGTTAATATCCTGGAAAAAATGTAACAAAAAACATGTATCAAGACCATACTTTTCATTCAAATCCCTGTTAAATTTCCTGATGTATCATCAATGGATTTTTGAGCTTTAGGACTCTTAGAAAACGAATTGTCCAAACGTCGGCCTACAACCCTCCTTGGACTTTGGAAAGCTGTTTAAGAGGAATGAATAAAAGACCTCTTTCGATATTAAAAGCTCTTTGTCTTCGAAATTATGGAGCAGAAAAATAGTGTAAAATAAGGGGTATTAAATGGAATGTTTATTTAAAACACAAAAATTTTAGTTAAATGTTTTTGTAATTACAATGAGAATCATCTAAAGATGTGTGAACAACCTTTGTACATTACACTTATCTAAAACTGCACTTACATTATTAAAATTGCACTTACATTAGTAAATCATATTTATTTATCTTTACAGAGGTCATAATTACATCTGCTTTTATTATAGAATCAAATATCGGTACTTTCTGATGTTATCCATATTAACTTTCTGTTGCACCATTTGATCAAAGTTAGTTCTTCAGTTGAACAGTATGAAACAAACTTCTCCAAATACCTTACATCCCAATAAATTGGCAGCCATTTTTTCGGTATCCAAAGTTCTGTGCTCTTGAAGAAAACACCAATTTTTGTAATGAATCTAATATAGTTGGACTTTGGATACTACCATTACCATCATTTTCGTTAATATCTTCAAGGCACTCAAGATTGCTTGAAACTGTTCCCACATAGTTTCAAATAAATTTATTTCGGTTTGTCAATGAGTGATAGACAGTAATTTAAGAATAGTATTTAAATGTTTTGCCGTGATTTCCCACTCCCCTTTTTTAGATATAGGAAAATAGCTAGAGTAAGAATATTACAGCATTCTGTTTTGTTTACAGTGTATGTACTGTTCGAAATAGGATCATAAATCAGCAAACTAAACGCAAGGCATGTGGTTTGCTTTATGATTTAGATTTCAGACCTTCATGATTATACTTCATTTATCTCCTGATGCCGTATATGTTTTCTTGCAGTTCGTTTTACGTAAAGCAAAATCGCAACCTAAGTTAATCTCTCGTTAGTTTTAGAAAGTTCCCCCATAAAATCAACCCTCTCTTGCTTTGTTATAATGCATGAAACAACAAATACTTTTCTGCTCTCCTGATAATTTAATATTATAAATTAAATGATTCATCAATGATTAGTTTCTTGTTTTAAATATATGACAGATTTGCTTATTATTGACAACTGCTTTGTGTGCGAAATATGAGAATAAAAATCTACTTAGATCCTTCAGTACATAAATAGTTTTGCATCAGAAAATGGTTTTAAGCCCTCCATCATGTAAAGCCGCAATAAATTCCTTTTGCTATCCATGTGCAAATAATCTACAATTCATGTATTCAAATTTCATATTCTGTTAATATAAGCCATTAACACAGAGTCATACTTGTCATACTCTTTGATTAAATTCAACGAATTCCCATTATTTCGTTTTATTTATTTATTTTTGGAGTTTGTTTTAATTAAAGATTATTTTAGGATACGAATTAAATCACACAAACAGTTGTTTTGAATTTTTAATATATAAAACGATTGTGCTTATGCAATTCTTCCGCCGCCTTATGATTTTTTACATGGTAATGCAAAAATCAGTGTATGAAGTTTAACGAAATCAAACTCTAAAAATGTCTTTAGAGATACCTTGTCAGAAAATACAAAACATAATTGTATTGTGTTGTATCAAAATTGTAAGAAAAGCGATATTACTCTTGATAAGCATTCTTTTCATTGAAATTGAATAATACAGTAGAATCCCGCAAACCCGACATAATGTAAATTGAGAGACTACCGAGTTTCCGAAAAGTCGAGTTTTACTGAACAACGGATGGGCTTTTCAGAGCTCTTAATATTTAACTGCAAATTACTCTAGATATTTGTAACACAATAATGGACGCAGAAAAATACAGCATACAATTAAATAAATGTTGATTTTTTTTCGTGTCAACTTATGACTTGTCTTTTATTATTTTTTATGTCTTTCACCAGTGCAATTACTTATGCATGTTCTAAAAGCTCACAGCTTTCATCTTGTCCTATTCATTCTTTAACATTACCATCCGTAACTTCTTCGCAAGGAATTTTCTTGAGTAAGTCAACTGTTTCACAATTTTCTGTCTCTTCTCTGCTTTCTTGAAATTGGTTTCCTGAATGGTCCAGCAGTTTTCTTCAGGAACGAAAGAAGCTTATCCGCTCGATTTCACTCCAAGAATAAGCTATCTATCCAACAACATCCAACATATATATTTCCTTCAGTTTCTCGATTATACCACACCCTTTTTTCATAGTTAGGACAACAGATGAAAGAAGTTTACATCTGTATTTTTCCTTTAGTGCCTCCAAAACGTCTTGGTCCGTTAGCTGATACACTGAAGTTACGTTACGAGGGAGAAAAATGGCTCTTATATCTTCATCTCGTAACTGCTCTGCATCAGGATGGGATAAAGCATTGTCCAAAATGAGAATCGCCTCCTACGGTAGATTTTTTTATTTTAAAAACTTTTCCACCGATGGAACGAACTGCTGATGAAACCAGTCACTAAATATTGCTCCATTCATTCATGCGTTTGACTTATTCGGTTACCAAACAGGTTGATCATAGTTGGTTTCGGCCTCATCAGTATACTTTTTTACGCTTGTAAACGCCTGGGGATTTTTTTATTTGTCTATAAGCGCTAGCTTGAGCTTACGGCTGCCTGTTGCATTGCTGCATGCCAAGATTGTGACTCTCTCCTTGCTTCTTTTGCAGCCAGGTGCCGATTTTTCTTCTCTAAATGTATTTTCGAAGGTAGTATTCGAAAATTCAGACCGTTCTCATCACAATCATAAATTTGATCTCCAAATGTATCCTCCTTTTCAATTAGTTGTGGAAATTATCCTTGAATATTGTAGCATTTTAGCAGATAGCTTTTCCTCAAAAACGTTTAAATGCCTGATACCGTACCGTTTTTTCCATCTGTCGAGCCATCCAGCACTAGCAGTAAATCCAGGCTCTTCTTGAAATTCATCATAAAATGTTAGGGCTTTCTCTTTTAAAATTGATTCTGAAATCGGTGTTCCCTGTGCTCTTTGCTGCTTGAGCCACAAATAAAGCGCATCGCTCATTTTTTCGTATTCACCATCTTTCATACTTTTTCTTTCCCTTAAATTATGCATGCATGCTCTTTCCCAACTTCGGACCTCTTCTTTTTCCATCCTATTAAAGTAGTTCGTCCAACACCTAAATTAATGGTAATTTTGCTTACACATTCCCCTTTGTCCAGTCTCTTTGAGGCATATAGTTTCATTTCCATTGTGACTTTAGTTTGTTTTCTTTTCTTTTCGAACGACACTTTCACTTCACAGAATATCAAAAGTTCCCAAAAATATACTGACACTCATACGCCTGGATGTGAACTGAGGAACGATACCCGCAATGGAATGGTGTGAGTTTAGTTTGCAATAAGATGCAGTCACAAAACTTCAGACAAGTGTCCCAAAAGTTTCGCAACAATTGAAAGGAATGTGAGTCAACAACCAGCTGCTACCTGACTTTCTTCGTATCCTCTAAGAAGTGAACAGCGTTGCCAAGTATTATAACATAGCTTGAAATTTCTTGAACAGTTCCAAGAATTAATGGTACATTGTGAAAACTGCAAAAGTTACAGAAAAAGAACACTCAAATCTTCAACATCAAAATCAACAGAACAGGGGAGACATACGCATAAATAATAATTATATGTACTGTATGTAATATTTGCTCTGTTTGGTCTAAAGATACCTTACAAAACTTTATGAACAGTTATCTAGTTATATGGAATGTCGAGATATCGAAAGTCGAGTTTGCGGGAATCTACTGTAACACTAGAAAAAATTTTATCTGAGATGAAATAAGATAAATATTGTCAAAGTAAAATTTTAAGATATCTATTATTTTTATCCCTGTTTCATTTTTATGTATTCCATTTATCTATAATTTATTATTTCATTTTCAACTAGAATACCAGTGAATTTTCTACCATGTTTAAGTTAATAACATACTGCTGTAATTAAGAATTTTTTCCTGGATTTATGAGTTGAAGATAATTTTAATTTTTAATGACAAATATTTTTCTCTTGGTACGTGATAAAAAGTTAAATTCTTCCTTCTGCTAGTAATTTAGTTAATTTTTTTTAACACTTCGAATGGTAAAGGTCATCCATTGGATATATGAATTTATCATCTCACATGGAAAAAAATCATTAAAAACAGGCACTAACGAGGAATTGTAGAGATGTAATGATGTCTTGAAGTGATGGTCCTTGCTTGTATTTTTCTAGAATCTTGACTTACAATCCAACACAACCTTCACATATCATCAATGCTTGTGCTGTGCATGGCAACTTGTGTATTGAGAGGAGAATATCATGCGAAATTAATGAAAACTGTAATGAAAATAATGATAATGTCCATAAAAAATTATCTGCAACAACCCTTAGTTCTTCCCTATTAACAAACAGTTTTAACATTAACAAACATTAATATTCCGACAGTCATAGTTGCTCAACATTTAGAAATCCAGTAGCCTGAACTATGCTTTGATATCGTTCTTTCTCCTCTCCTTTTCAGAAAAATAAGCGTTTTTTGGCTTCACAGTTTGTATCTGAGTTGTGTGGCGACTCCCATTATAGAGTTATTCCAAATATTGAAGTTATGTTCCTTGTAAATTAATAAAATTATCAACTTTGTTTTTAAAACACTAAGAAGTCTAGTCTGGACACCGGTCGAGATCGATGCCTTAAAACCAGGCGGGATTCTCTTTCACTCGACAGCGGACGGGAGACCGAGTCTGACCCTTTCAAATTCCGTCGGCGGAAAATGAAGTGGAAATTTCGTACGGAAGTGACGTTTATTGCATAGCAACCGAGGCCAACGTGATAATCCGCAGCTGTAAACTTGATAGCACATTTAGTAAAGAGCACAGAAAAAAGAAATGGAAAGAGTTGATGGATATTTTAAACGCAGAAAGAAATGGCCTTTCCAAAACTGCAGGTATGTGAAGAAACATAAGCATAATTTCATGTATGATATTTTACAAAATGGAAATGTTCTGAAGGGTTACAAAAGCTTTTATTAAAGGTCTGTTTGTAAACTATCTGTTAACAAGAATTTTATGATAAAAATACTTTTTTTGTCTTAAAAGCTTATGCAACAATGCCATAATCAAATTATTGAAATATAGCGCTGCGTACGCGTGTTTAGTATTCCTATTGAATTTGAATAAAAAAATTTTTAATTTTTACCAACTGATGATTATATCAACAATTTTTTAATTCATGAAATATACCTATCACGTAATTACAGATATACTACATATTGTAGTATAAGCAGAAAACTTTGGAATGATGCATTAAAAAGCGATTTACTAGTGAGTAAAAATAGTGTTGTGTGCGTACGGGTTCGTTATGGATTGAATGCACAAGTCGTTAAAAAGTTAACAAAAATTTATTCTTTCCACAAGAAATAAATCAAAATGCTGAAATATTTCTTCAGAGATATTCGCACAATGTCACAATATCTCAAACGTTTACGAAAACTCAATTCAAAACAGATAAACTAATTCTATCTCACAGCGAAATCGCTACAGCATAAAGTAAGCAAACAACAGTTCGCTTTAAACAGCTACAACTACAACAGCAACTGAGATGAGAATGGCGAGGAGAGTGGTTCGAAAACCAGGGTGCATGGGTCAAAGGACCCTACCCCTCATCGAATGCATAAGTATGATTCTAATAAATTGGCAAGTACAAAATAACTTAAAAATAAGTAATAATAGATTTTTTAAAAATATATAATCATATATATGAAAGGTACTAATTAAAGTAAGTAAAAACAAAAGGAAGGCGGGGCTATTATCAATAACTTGCCCTATGAAAAGTAAAATTTAAAAGTAAATAAAGCCATTCAAAATCCCACGAAAAAACCGAAAATGCCTGTTTAGAAAGAGAAGGCCGCTGAGCTGGTGACACACTAATGTTAGGTACATGCGAATACAGAGGTGCACTCAATCCGATTAAATGTATAAAAATATAGAACAGGAGAGGAATACAATGCAAATAACACTTGATAAATACAAAATACAATAATGCAACAGAATTGTCGTACAAGTCATTACAGCAGAGTAATAGGCATTAGTCAAGATTAACATTTAAGATAGCCCTAGGGCGTCTAACGTTGACAATATCATTGACATCATAGTCATAAATGGTCATGGTGGGATTGTTAAGATCCCCCAGACCTTCAAAAAACTTACATGCCAGACGGCAACAATAACTTTTAATATATTCAATTTTAAGTTCGTCATGCAAGCGCTGACGAACTAATGTACATGCACCACCATGGGCACATGCTACCATGGGGCACATACTATTTGGCGTAGAACACTGTTCTGCGCTGTTTGTAGTCTTTTGCGAATAGACATACAAGAGTACGCCCACACAGGACAAGCATAACAAATAATAGAACGCAACAAGGATTTATAAATAAGTAACTTATTATCTATAGATAGAACGGAGTTTCGAGAAATTAAGGGGTAAAGTATTTTTTGACGTACTCGAAACTTTTTAAGACTACTTGTAATGTGTGGGTTCCATGATAACCTTTTGTTGAGGATCACCCCAAGATAAGGGACTTGCTTGGCCCAGGGGACGGTCTCTCCATATAACTGTAAATTTTTAGGAGTTTTCACTTTTTTGGTGAATTAATCTAATTAATTTTTTGGTGAATTAATCTAATTAATTCGTTAATTTTATAATGTCTAAAGACATTATAAAATTAACAAAATGTTTTTTTTAATATATGTTTCACATTTTTCTTTGAGATAATTTTTTCAGTCGGTGTCACTTTACCATTTTCACTTTCGAAATGAATTACCTATTCATTTCGAACAGTTGGTGTTTCCGTTCAGATCAGCGCATGCTTTTGAAGATCCTGGATAGCAGGTAGGAATTTTTTTTTTGCTTTGATTGAGAGCTATATTGTTTCTTTTGGAATAAATATGATGTTTTCGAAACCTGTATTCTTTAAAACTTTGAATTCTTTTGAATGGTTCTCTTTCAGACATGATTCTTTTGGGAAAATGTTCTGTTTCGACATGATGTTATGATTCTTTTGGGGGACCAACTTTTAGGTCCTTTCAAACATTTAGTGAACCACTGTTTTTTTTAGAAACTCATTTCACAGCCAATTTTATTCAAGAGACAAAATGGTAATCGGGTCGCGAAAGGTTTCTTCGACACCGTTCCCCTCCTCCGACAAAACGTTTCTTCAGAAAATGGAATACCTTTGGAACCCATCGGGAAGAAATATAAATTTCTAAAAGAACTTTTCTACTTTTAAAACCCAATGTCAGATACGTATTAATTCTAATATTTTCATCTTGAATGGATTATATATTTATTAACTCATCCATTATTTTTAGACTTGTAAATCTTATGTAAAGTAACTTGAAAGAAGTGTATTATTTCATTCTTCTCATCTCATACAAAAATAACTTTCAAAGTTTCTAAGGAATTTCTAATGCATTCTATAAATTTTTTAATTGAAGCTAGTGATGGAAGAATATAAACTGGATTTACTAAAACAGTTTATAATTAGTTAGCTATATCCGCGGAAATACTTAAAAGATGCCACGTAAATATTTGCTAAAATGTATTTCCTTCTTCCCATGTTGTGTCAACCGCTTTGTTCGGAAACTATCTATTTCAAACGCGAATGGTTTGGAGAAGGAACCGGCTAATAAAATAACACAAGAATCTCATGTCGTTAAAATCATTTAAGAATTTCAGAACTGATTCATCCATTGCAGATAAAAATATTAGAATTAATACGCATGTTTGTAATCTATTTAAGAAATGGTAAGTTATTTTAGAAATTTATATTTCTTCCCGATGGGTTCCAAAAGCATTCCATTTTTCTGAAGAAACGTTTTGAAGGAGGGGGAGGGGACGGTGTCGAAAAACCCTTTCGCGACCCGAATACCATTTCGTCTCTTGAATAAAACTGGCTGTGAAATGAGTTTCTAAAAAAAAAAAATATAAGAAAAACACAAAAAAAATCTGAAATGTTTCAGATTTTAAATTACGTCCAAAGGGACGTTTATTTAACATTTTGTGTGTTACCTTTATTTGTTAAATACCACGTTCTGCGCACTTAAACCATAAAATTCAGTTCAACAGCAATATCGCAAAATAATTTTAAATTCTGCATATCTTTAGAAATTTCGGTACACGCTCTCACGCGCTGGAGATAAAAATGTTTTTCTGTACAACGTTGGTATTGCTGGCTTTGAAATCTTTGAGTTTGTTAATGAAAAATTCGTTAAAGTTTTAGAGAATATTGTTACGAATTTCACATTTATTTGGCTATTTATTTAGAACTGTAATTAGAATTCCTTTTTATTTTCCCGTGCAACGCACGCAGACGATTTTTGAAGAGAAAGCTACGTCAAAAAAAAAAAAAAAAAAAAAATAATAATAACATGCATACATTTATGCAGATTTTTCATTTTTTAAAATTTAATGCAGAGCGATAACATTTAGTGGCAACAATTTGAAAAGTGATACGCCGTTTTTGTGTTTCCGACGCAAAATCGCAAAACAAAAGTAATAGTCCTTCGGGTCTAAATCCCTTTGGACTAAAAAAATTCACTAAATGTTTGAAAGGACCTAAAAGTTGGTATACCTAAATACAATACCTAAATATTTCAAATAAATAAAATCTCACTATGGCACGCTCAAGAAAAAAATCAGTAATTATCTAAGTTATCCAAATTTCCAATTTACAAACATAATATGCACTAATTGTCTTAAAGTAAACCGAAGCAAATACAAAATAGCTCTTTACGCTGTCAAAATTGCTCATCCTCTTAAATATCAATAACTAAATAAAATTTCAACTAAAACACATAATGTAAATCTGACGAATTAACCAAAAAAATTCGAAATTATCAATAAAAAAATATACTCGCATTGTGACGCACAGGTATTGTTAGCAACCGCATCATTCGTATTCGAATAAACCGCATCATACGACAAATGCGAGTAACGAAATGAATTTGTGAGTACCGATTCGGTACTTGGAGTCAACCGATGTACCCGTTACTCGGTAACGAATACACGCGGTTTGCTCCAGCTCTAATGGCAACAGTCGTTCTGTAATATTGTGGCCGAAGGAAATTACTGTAGGTAAACGAAAATTTTACAGTATCTGAAAACATCGCACTGGTAAGTTCCCTAATTTCTGAAATTGTGCAAGAACAATCGCTGTATAACTATTTTTTAATTAAATAGCATTGTTTTGAACTAGTTTTTAATTTTTGTCTTTTTTTATAGGTAACAAACATAACCTCTGCTAGCATAATGGTAAGTTCTAATTGTGTATAATTTTCGTGTTTTTTGCGTATTTCAATTAATATTGTACATACTAAAAGTAGTTTGTGAAATCCAAAACAAATTCATTGAATTTTTTTGTAACTTTAAACAGTTGGGTAAATTATTTAGTTCTTTGAGGTGTTGTAAAATAGGCTTATTAACACTTTTAACATTTCGGTAGCAATTAGCAGTAACTTCGATTTATTTTTACTGTAGCCTCGACAAATAATGGAAATCAAGGAGTTCCTCCTTACTGCCCGAAGAAAAGATGCAAAATGTAAGTTCACGAAGTATTAGAATTCTCGTTTGCTTCTCTTTTTTGCTATTCTTGTTATGTCTCACCTTTAGCACAATATTTTAAAGCTACCTTTAAATTATTTATTTAATTAATCAGCTTACGTAATGAGTTGTCCAACAGTGTTATAAATTTTAATATAAGATGCTCCTTGTTTGTTTTATTTGAACGTTTTTAGATGTATAGTAGTGGTAATATAAGTTTTGAAAATGTTTTAGTTAAAGAATAGTATTTGAAAATATTAAGTTTATTAGTGGCATACTAATTTTTAAATGATTTTTGGATACTTTTCTGTTATGGAGACATTTATGTGTATTAAGGATTTAGAAATGTATGCATGCATGTCCACACACATGTACGTACGTATAAGCACAGATGCATACATATACTGATTTCTGAATCCAGTACCGATAACAAACAAAAAAAAAAAAGTTTTGCTTGTGTAATTATAAAAAGTATAATTTTCATGCGCTTGTGAAAGAAAGTTTCTCATTATTTCCAGAGAATTAATTTTACTGTAAATGAATTATTTTACGAATTAAACTTATTTTTGAATACTGTATTTTTCTTTTGTGGAATCTTCTGCTGTATTGCTGATGGTACTCTGTTCCTTACTGATTACATGTATTATGACTTATTCAAAAAATACAGATATCATACATTGTTGTAGAATGCAGTGATAAATTTTATAAATATTAATCTGTACGAAAATCGTATTGGAAGCACTTCTGCAAGGATCCTGGCAAATGTAAACACTGCCAACATTGATGATAATAGTTCAAACTGGTAACCCAATGGATTTGCTTGTTCAGAGGGAGCAAACATTCCTCTTATGTTGTTTTTGGTTTCTTAGTATTGCACTGCTATTTATAATTTTGCGTGTTGTAGCATCGAACTTATTGTTTGCTTTTGCATGTGCAATTTATTCTTAACTTATCTCTTATTTTTTTTTATTTCTACAGTATCTTTTCTGAATTTTTTAACGATGAATAGATGGAATTATTTTTGTTCAATTAAGGGAGTCTGAGACAGATGCTTGTTTGCGATGTGCATCTCAAAGAAATAGGCCTTCATTGAAAACATGTTTGCAAGAAATGACAGATCACCCAAGGTGCTGATTAAGAAGCTTGCAGCGAAGGGAACAACTGTTATGACTGATTAATGGCTGTTATGTGCAGTACATTGTTAATCACTCCAAATTTTGTTAATCTGGCAACAGGTACACATACCCAGTCCAAAAAATAGAACAGGTGGCCACTAAAAGTAAAATTACCAAAATAAGTGATCTTCATAAGGGAAATCTACCAGGCCACATCATCGAATATCTGTTTCGGCATGAAAATCCACTGATTAAATGCAATTTAAAATTAAATCCTTTAAGGGTAATAAGTCTCCAATAGTTTAGTTAATAGCGTTAGGTTTTTGAAAAAAAGAGGGTTCCTTTATGAAGGCCAAAAAATCTGAAAAAACTTGAAGTATTGCTGGATGTAAGTGTATAGGTTTTTAAAAACTTTTATAACAGAATTAGTAATATATTTGGCTCTAGTGTAGAATTGGGTGCCCTTTCGAATTGGCGAAAAATTTTGTTCCATTTTGGTGATGAAATCCCATTTCTGGTTACCATGAGAGTTTTAACATGGTTTTAGCTTCTTGATTTATTTAATTGAAAATAAATCGATGTGTACATGGACAAAGTCAAGGCAACGTGCAATGACTAGTTTGTGCAATTCTCTGATGTTTTTTTTAAGTGAAAACAGGTCGATGTGTACATGGACGCGGAGTTTGTGAAATTCTTTGACTTCTTGTTTTGGTTTTGTGTAGTGGCCATCTTGAAATTATGTCTTATTGACGCCGATCTTGGCGTCAAAACAGAATCACTTAAACAAGGGGCACCCAATTGTAAACTTTTACCATATATTTCAATAATAATTCTAACATTTACTTTTACTTATATATTTACATCATGCTTTTCTACGAGCCTGAAGTATTAAATAGCATCTTTAATAGCATATGTTTAATGTTTTTTCTGCTAACTAAATTTAATTACCCTAATTATATATTTAACAAGTTAATGTTTGACTGCCCCCCCCCTCGTGGAATTCAGTTGTCTAGAATCTTGGTAGTTTATATATTGGATATTATATTCAAGTCACTCACATCATGCCAGGCAGATGCTGAAATTATCGCAAATGTTAAATTTTCGTCAAACAACAATAATAAAACAGAAAGGAACCAGGAATGTTTTAAAAATCTAGTGAAACAGTCAAAAGAAGCTGTTAACACATGCATTTTCAAAGTGATCTGAAAAAATTGGTGCTGATTTATTTATCTCAGCTACTTGTTTCTACGGCCAGCGTTTTTGTTATGAAAAAATAAAAAACATGATTTTAAACAGTTCATCTAGTGTAATTTAATAAAAGTATTTCGTGCTTCTAATTAAATATCTCATGATTTACATTTATTTTGATTTAAACAAATTAAAAAGTAGGAAAACATTCTTGAGATTGCATTTATTGCTTTTAAATTTCTTGGTTTCGTACTCTGTAATATATGGATTAAATTTGAAAGTTATATATCTGATGCTTTACTGAGTGGCAATATGTTTGTGCATGGAAAATAAAAGTATTTTATCTGGTAGTGGCAACATATTGATGCTTTTAAATAGCCAATTGCTGAATGGTAATCCTCTTATGCCATAGAGATCCGCATGTTTAATTTTGAGCAGTATGCACTTTCAAATTCCTGAGTTTGTTAACCAGAAATTCATTAAATTCTTACAAAGATGAAATAAAAGTATTTAAAATTTGGCTTTCAGGTTGCACATCTTTGGGCAAAGGCTGAATATATTCAAAACTTAGTGGCTGTTAATGCTATCATCTTTCACTATGCAAGGAACAAACATAGTACAGATTTTTCATTTTTGGAGCGATTACTGTATACAGAAAGTTATCAAAACATTGATAATATTTCATAGATTTTTTCATAGTAACTATACCTTGATCTTTACTCCAAAATTTATCAGAAGTTAAATTTTCGTTGTTTTAAAAAACTCGTGTATTACTTTTTCTTTCTATGAAATTCAAAGCTTGATTACATGCGTATTGAAACCATATGTAACAACTGTCTTTTATGATGTTAAGCAATATTTTCTTATATACCTAGTTTATTTTGTAATATATTGGGAAATTTGTTCAGAAATGCTCTCCTTTAAATGTAAAAGAAATATGTCCCCAAATTCTTATTTCTGCTAGTACTACAAAGGAAGTTTGTAAAAAAAATGACTACTTATTAGTGCAATTACCAAGATGCAGTTTAGTAATTTTTACAAATGAAAAAAATCACTTATAGCTGCACAAAATTTGTTACATATGTGCATATTATATATATTAATAAGTGTATTTAAATCTGCCCTCAAAATCAGGTGGTAGCTTTACAAGCAGTCTCATTCCCCCTCTCCATTTTGGTAGAGATCACAAAATTTAAAGCAGTTATTTAGTTTTCATCACATCTCCCAGTTTTTAATTTTTAGTCTTTAGCAAGGAAAATGCTTCCTAGCAATTATAAATTTTTTTTTAAAAGTTAGATAAAGAACATATATCTAATTAAAAGTAAGGTTATTCAATTATAGCAAAGCACACAAGGGCTATCTGCCTAAGGGGGGATGCCTTCGTGGAAGACTTTCTAAGGGAAACTGGCTCGTATACACGTTACACATGGGGAAAACGCCTATGCAGCCAGCCCGTTTGCGGGATTCGAACCTTGGACCGAACTACCAGTGTTCAGCGTCTTTACCACTCGGCCGCTGGTGGGCGTATCTAATTAAAGAATTTTTTGTAAAAATTGCATTTAAAAATTTAAATAATTAAATATTCTTAAATATTTTGTATAAAAATCATATTATAAAGATCGCATTATAAAATTAAATCGTGCATTAAGTAAATTTGGAATTCTTTGCCATGCAGCCCAAAATCCTGTCAGGAACATTTCCTTTTTGTATGAGCGCCTCCTGTTTCTTTCATATTTCAGTATGAGGACCTCCTGTTTCTTTTTTCATATTTCAGAGTTGGCAGCTGTTGTATAGGGACTTCAGAGTACAAATGCTCTCTTTATAATAGAAAGTTTGTGGAGCATTCATGTGCAAGTTTCAAATTCATGTGACCCTTTACTTTGTTGAATTTGTGGCACAGGATGTGTAAAAAATCTTCAGTTTATTTTTTATAAGGTTGCTAGCAAGCTTCCATTTTAAAAATTATTATGCCATTCCTGAGATGATTCACTTGGCGAAATTTTGTAATGTTTCCAGTTAATAGGCTGTTGTGGAAAGAGTACCTTTTCACAAAGTGTTTTATATATTTTCTATTAATGTATGAAAATAAGCAAATGTGTATGTTGAAATTACTTGTTTGGGAGTAATAAACGAAAATACCAGCTTAGAGTAATGTTTCTTATTTAAGATATTAACTAATGAATGTATGAAAATTGAAGCATTGGTTTTTGTTTTTTTTTTCCTCACAGCTGTTAAAATTAAGAAGAACAGAGATAATGTGAAATTTAAAGTCCGCTGCAGTCGATTCCTTTACACATTTGTTATTACAGACAGAGAAAAAGCAGAAAAATTGAAGCAATCATTACCACCTGGTATGTAAACCATATAGAACCTCGTTTATCACATTTCTAACTGAGGAACTTAAAAAAATGTTTTTGTATTCTTAGATCTTAAAATTTTTACCATAGTTGAGTGATCAAGATAAAGCTTATGTTTTCAAGTTTCTCTGTACTTAGTCTTATACACTGAAACCTTCTGAGATGACTCCTAAGGATCTAGTCTTCTGTGGGAAAACAGGTGGTCTTTTAGAATCTGTCATAATACCATTATTAATAACAGGACTATAAAAATAATGGAAATGCATGTTAAAACATTTGTTTAGTTTATATAGATTTTGCAGTAACCTGTAAAAATATATTTTATGTACTTGTGATTTGGATATAACCAAATTTTCTGAATTTTTGATTAAATTATGTGTGCTGTGTCATCTGATAGATTGGCCATCAATATGGACAGTGGTCTGTGATTAAATTTTATTGGTGCAGAGCTTGAAAACATTATTAGGAATTAAAAAAAAATTATTAGTTTTTTTACAGTAAGCTGTAAAAATATATTTAATATACTCGTAGGTAATTGTGATCTGGATATAACCATATTTTCTTAATTCTGGATTACGTGTCATGTGATAGACTGGCCATCAACATGGACAGTAGATGACTTGTAAACTTGTGGGCTGAATTGGAAAAACAAATACCCAGTATTAATGAAAATTTTTAAATTTCAGCCGTGGTCCTTTTAAAATATATTTAATTGTATGGTTAATATGACAGACTAGACCTTGATATTAGCCTGGATGCTGTGCAGAATGTGAAATATTTATTTTCATTAAAAAAATGTATGTAACACTGGCTCTTTAAATCCCTTTTAAGAATCTCGTTGGTAGAAATTTTAGTTGTAATATATTGAATAGATGGAGAGCTTACCAAACATCTTCATTTTCCAGTAACTGCTGCTACTAGCAGTTTCTTGTTTCCAACACTTGTTAATTAGCATTTTTCTGGCTCTAATCTAGAAGGCTAACGTGAAATAAAAGTAAAAAATCATTCTACATGTATTTTGTTGATCAGACTACATTTAGTGAAGAAAGTATAAATTTAGTCTGATCAACACTTAATGAAAGAAGGCAAATGCTGCATCTATAACTTTCTTTACTAAGTGAAGAAAGTTATATATGGAGCATTTGCCAGAACTAACTCCATTCATCCTCAAAAAAGAAAGCCAAATAATAATTTAAAAAAATCAATAAGCAAAATAGTAACTTTCTGGATTAATGTAGTGAAAACTAAATTAACATTTAATACCTTGAAAAATTATATATTTTGCTTTGCTAATGAAATTTAAAATATATGTATGCATGTGTGTGTATTATGTATCTGTATCACATTAATATTCTGAATATCTGATTTTTACTCAGTTTTTCAAAATTTTTAAAATTGGGTTGCATTCATCCTTGTTGCTTACTGAAGGTTTTGTTAAACTGTAAATTTCAGTATGATTTTTTTTTTTTTTTCAAACAGAAAGTACATGGCTGCTGTGGTAAAAACACTTTTCTATGTCCTTTTTGTTTCAAAGAATGTTTGGCCTAAATTAGACTTTCGCCCTTTGGGGAGAGGCATTGCTTTGATTCATTGTATTACTGAAGTTTCTGGTTTAGCAAAGTGCTGTTTTTCTCTGAACTGCCACTAAATTGACAGTTTTTTGGCACTTTTTTTATAATTTTGTTCTAATTTTTGTAGTTAAAATATGCTGTTTTATTTGGAATAAGGTTTAAACTAATATATGTTTTCATTTCAATCAAATTAACTTTTGGCAAAATTAGTAAACATAAATTAGTAGCTTCATTGTTTCAGAAAAGATGCATTTCTGGTGTAAGCAATTTAATGTTAGATTGTGAAATGTAAATAAATATTTTCTTCCCCCCCTTTGAGATTTTATAAATTTTAAGGTTTTTCTGTTTGCATTGTGGGTTAATTCCTGTTACAGATGGGACATCTAAAATTGCTAGCATGAACCTCCTTATTTTGGCACTCTGTCACCTCTGTAGTGATGATGTGAATGCTTATGGGAGGGACATTAATCAGGGACTATGCCTTCGGTGCCAAAACTAGTGTTTTGGTTCCATCCTCGATGTCCTGTACATATTGATTTCCTTTATACTGGAAAATTGCATAACAGTGTTGAATAAGTTGTTTCATTGTTTCAGAAATAATGCATTTTTGGTTTAAGCAATTTAATATGAATTGTGAAATGTAGATAACATTTTCTTTTCTCTGATATTAATTTTTAAGGTTTTGCATTTAAGAAAGTGCATTTTCGGTTATTTTTTGTTACAGATGGCACGTTTATAAAATTCTTGCTAGTGTAAACCTCCTTATTTTGGCACTCTGTCACCTCTGTGGTGATGACGTGAATGCTGATGGGAGGGACATTAATCAAGGACTATGCCTTCGGTGCCAAAACTAGTGTTTTGGTTCCATCCTCGATGTCCTGTACATATTGACTTCCTTTATACTGGAAAATTGCATAAAACAGTGTTGAATAAGTTGTTTCATTGTTTCAGAAATAATGCATTTTTGGTTTAAGCAATTTAATATGAATTGTGAAATGTAGATAACATTTTCTTTTCTCTGATATTAATTTTTAAGGTTTTGCATTTAAGAAAGTGCATTTTCGGTTATTTTTTGTTACAGATGGCACGTTTATAAAATTCTTGCTAGTGTAAACCTCCTTATTTTGGCACTCTGTCACCTCTGTGGTGATGACGTGAATGCTTATGGGAGGGACATTAATCAAGGACTATGCCTTCGGTGCCGAAACTAGTGTTTTGGTTCCATCCTCGATGTCCTGTACATATTGACTTCCTTTATACTGGAAAATTGTGTAATACTGTTGAATAAGTTAGTAGCTTCATTGTTTCAGAAATAATGTATTTGTGGTTTCAGCAATTTAATGTTAATTGTGAAATGTAGATAACATTTTCTTTCCTCTATTATTAAGGTTTTGCTGTTATGCATTTAAGAAAGTGCATTTTGGGTTATTTCGTGTTACAGATGGGACATTTATAAAATTCTTTCTAGCATGAACCTCCTTAATTTGGCACTCTGTCACCTCTATGGTGATGACGTGAATGCTTTTGGGAGGGACATTAATCAAGGACTGTGCCTTCGGTGCCAAAACTAATGTTTTGGTTCCATCCTCGATGTCCTGTACATAACTTCTTGATTTCCTTTATACTGGAAAATTGCATAACAGTGTAGGATAAATTAGTAGCTTCTCTGTTTCAGAAATAATCCATTTTTGGTTTTAGCAATTTAATATTAATTGTGAATCATAGATAAAATTTTCTTTTTTTCAGTAAGATTTATTAAATTTAAGGTTTTTCTGTTATATATTTAGAAAGGGCATTGTGGGTTAGTTGATATAGATGGTATGCTTGTAAAATTCTTCCTGGTATGAACCTTCTTATTTTGGCACTCTAATATTTTCTTTTTCCATCTTTCAGATTTTATAAATGTTAAGGTTTTTCGGTGTGCATTGTGAGTTATTTGTTACAGATCGAACATATATAAAATTCTTGCTAGCATGAGCCTCCTTATTTTGGCACTCTGTCACCTCTGTGGTGATGATGTGAATGCTTATGGGAGGGACATTAATCAAGGACTATGCCTTCGGTGTGAAAACTAGTGTTTTGGTTCCATCCTCGATGTCCTGTACAGAAACTGGCACTTCCTTTGTATTGAAAATTGATGTAACAGTGTAGAATAAGTTAGTAGCTTCAGTGTTTAAGAAGTAATGCATTTTTGGCTTCAGCAGTTTAATATTGTGAAATGTAGGTAACGCTTTCCTTTTTCTCATGATTTTATTAATTTTAAGTTTTTGCTGTTATGCAGTTGTTAAAAAGTGGATTGTTGGTTATTTGTTACTGAATGGCACGTGTATAATATTTTTGCTAGTATGAACCTCCTTATGCGTGCACTTTCTCTCCTCTGTTGTGATGACGTGAATGTTTAGGGGATGGACATTAATGAAAGACTATGCCTTTAATGTCAAAACTAATGTTTTAGTTCCATCCTTAATGCCCTATACATAACTTTATCTTCCTTTATACTTGAAAATTGCATAGTAGTGTAGAATAAATTAGTAGCTTCATTGTTTCAGAAATAATGCATTTTTGGTTTGAGCAATTTAATGTTGGATTGTAAAATGACAATAATATTTTCATTTTTCTGTTAAAATTTTATTGATTTTAAGGTTTTGCTGTTATGCATTCAGAAAGCACATTTTGGGTTATTTGTTTTTGCAGACGTAAAATTCTTGCTAATGTGAACCTCCTTTTTTTAGCACTCTGTCACCTTTGTGGTGATGACGTGAATGTTAAAGAGAGGGATATTTATGCAGGGCCTGGGCCTTTTAGAGTCAAAACTAGTGTTTGGTTTTATCCTTGTTGTTATGTATATAATTTGCTGCCTTCCATGTTGTAAAATTAGTAGGTTCTTTGTGTCATAAATATGCATTTTTGGTTTAGGCAATGTAATGTTAAATTGTGAAATGTACATCATATTTTCCTTTCTCTGTTAGGATTTTGTTATTTTTGAAGATTTTGGTTTATTCACTTAAAAAGTAGTTTTTCTTTTACTGGAAACTCAGGATTTTTGCTGATATAAACCTTCTTATCTTGGCACTCTTGTCACCTTTGTGGTGCTTAAGGGTGGGAATTCAAAACTAGTATTTTGGTTCCATCCATGGCTTCTTGAACATAATTTTTCCATTGTATATTTTAAAAAAGTATATATTCAGAATAAATTAAAACAAATAACTTTGAAGGCAGCTATCTTCTGCACATGGTGAAAGCAAATGCCATATATATGTGTGAAAGAAAAGTTTTTGCAACTCATTCCATCTATTTAAATGACAATTAAATATGCCTGGTGTTTAAAATATGTTGCACTTGTTGAAGTACAATATTCAGTGTACAAAATTGTCACAACAATGTTCTAGATAACAATGAATATTCTATGAAGGTTATGCTTTGTTTTTCCAGCTTGTCTTTATAATGAATATATTTTAACTTCGGTCATTTTTGTATTTAATTACAGGTTTTGAAAATCTGTTTACCACTTTTTGTGTTTTAATTAAAACTGTTCTTCTATGTGCAGCTTTGCAAAGAAACTTGTAAAAATTTACTAATGCTAGAATTTATTTTTTCCTACACTCTCATATTTATCCATAAATTTAAAGGTAATACAAAAAACAAAACTTGCGTTTAACGATTGACTTGAGCAGTTATGTTATATAATAGTAAATATATATATATATATATAAGGAAATTTTCATCTTCTGTAAAGGTTTGGTTTGACTGTAAATATCTTTTTTTTAGCTATTAACTATAGTAAAATTCTTCTGAACATTCATATCGTCACAATCATCTTTGTGGTGATAATGTAAATGCTTAAGGGAAGGCTATTGATCAGGACTTCGCCATTAAGTGTCAAAATTGGTGTTTTGGTACTATCCCTGATATTTTGAACATACTTTCCTATTCTTGAATTTTACATCAAAGTAGAATAATATAAAATGAAAGGATATGTAAATCAATGGCTGGTAATTTTTTTAAATCCGAGCAGTTTTATACACAATAAAATGTTGAATTTTTTCCCCTTATCTGATCTATTTGTTTTTATTAAAATGTCAAAAACAGTATACAGTGCTTTCTGTTTTAGTATTAAAATCAAATTCTTTGTATTGGAAACCTCCTTATCTAGCACTCAGTCACCCATGTGGCAACTATGTGAATGCTTATGGGAGGGACATTAATGAAAGACTGTGCTTTCAGTGCCATAAATAAAATGTGTTTTGGTTCCATCCTTGATATCTCGTTATTTTTTGAATATAAATGAACACATGTCTAAATTTCATTGCTTTAAAAATTAATGAGTTTTATATTGCATTTTTTTAGATTTTTAGTTAAGTTACATGGAGAATTGTTTATTAAGATTTAGCCTTTGTTAGGGTTAGTAGTTTAGTTGAATACACATTCGCAGACAGACTGTATTTAGATTTATTGCATAATTGAATATTATTTTAGTGGAATTTTTTTTGCCTGACATCAAAAGTGAAGATTACCTTTGCAAATTTTACATTATATAAAAATATAAGTGAAATATTTTTATGTATTAATTGCATTTATTTCATTTTTTTGCAGGTCTTCAAGTGAAAGAATTGAAATAAATCTCATGTAAAATGTGTGTAATAAACTGTTAAATAAAATTTTTGTTTGTTTTTGTAATATTCATTAATCGGACATGTATTTTGTCTAACATTTATTTATCAGAAATTAATGCTTTTAATGTGGATCATGAATTGGACTTCCAAAATGAGGTTAACATGACATTCCAGCTGTGTCTATATTCTGTACATTTCAGAAAATACTTTCGACACTAGAGAAATGTAAAGTACTTTATTTTAATAAAGCAGTGGGGGAAAAACATTTGCATGATTTTTATGAAGGCTTACATATATATTTATGTAGGAAACATTTAGTTTAAATGTCGTAAATGCAGGGCATGTACAATCTCTATATATGTCTTTATTTTTGCAACTGTATTAACATAATTATAAAATAGCATCTTTGCTGCAACTTTTGGCTTCTTGGGAGATCAATGGCTATTGAGTACGAGAAGTACCAGTATGGTAACCAAAGCTGGTTCAGCTGATTGCAGCATAATAGTTAAAGAACTAGATGAACCTGTTAAAAGATTGCATAAATATTCAATTGAATAAATGAAATAGTAGAAATACTGTACATTACATTCACAGAAGTTAATAACTTCAGGTTTACATTTATTTTTATTCCACATGCTTTTGAAATTATTGCTATTTCTTGTTAAGATCTTTTAACGTTTAGATTTTAATAAATTTTAAGTTTTTTGATTAAATGTAACTTTTTATTTCTAAGAACAAAATTGTTAATTAAGACAATTCCAGTTTTGATGAGCCTAAGTAATTTGAAAAGCATTTATTTCCTTTATGTAGGCTGTTAAGAGATGTTTTATACTGAAGTTGCTTGTCAGTATTTGTAACTTAATATTCTGTCTATTACAGTTCTTATTTTCATTTATTATTTTTAATGTCTAGGTACGGTACACTATGCCCCCCCAAAAAAAGAGTCCTAAATCTCCTATTCCACTGGGCTAATTGAGGAAATTTAAATTGCGTATCTTATGTCTGGAAAGTGTGACTGAGGATATATACTATAGTAGATTTATATATAGCATTATTTTAACATAGGAATTTTGACACAAAATCTGATTTTTTCTGAAAAGCATATAATTTTTTTCCCCATATTTCGATTCATCGACCCAATATATGCCTAGATATTAAATTTTGTAATTTTTGGTGAGAAATTTAAAAATTTATCTTGCTGCATTTTTTCAGTTTGTGCCAAGAATTCACTTGGCGGAATTCTTAATTTATAGTAACCTACCTACTTTCCTTTTTATTTCATTGGTGCACGAAAGGAAAAAAAAGTCCCATCCTTCATTCTTTCAAATAATTTTTAACAAAGTGCTTAAACTGCATTTTTGTTATTATTGCTTATATTAAATATGCCAAATTTGAAAATGTAAATCTTGGGAATCATATATCTTAGGAAATTAAAAGAGATAATATATATCAAATAAGTACTCATGCGACTTTTACAAAATGTGGCAGTTTGCCATAATTTGAGTAGAGTCAAAATATAGAAAAAAGTTGCAATGTCATTTCAGAAGAAGGCCAACTTTGTGTCAATATCCTAAGTTGTGCTTTCGAGACATGAAAACGCAAGTTTAATTTTGTCGTTCGGCCCAGTAGAACAGGATATATATTAGAACTGTCCCATTTTTTTTTCCCGCAGTGTATATTTTTTTTTCCATAGTAATTTTATCAGGTATGATTTTTCGAGTCCTGTTCTTAAGGTGTTTACAAATTATTAAATGCTGAAAGTCTACATCTCACCTAAAATGGATTGTGTTTTTTATGATTTGTGAATCGGCTTGGATATTCTCTACTCTGTGAGCTTGATCACATGTTCTATAAATGTTGAGAATTCAATAATATATTTAAAAAGCTCCTGTATAGAACTTATGTATAGGATGTTTCGAATCATAATTACAACTTGGACAAGAGTTGTCTGCTGTGATTTCTATGCAAGATGTTTCAACAACTCTGGGCAGATGGGAAGGTTAAAGTATTAGTCTGACCACTTTTACAATTCATTGGGCAAGATAAACATACCTTTCATATTTTTTTATAAATTAAAAGCCTTGAGAAAAAGTAATTTTTAAACAATAAGTAAAAAAAATTTTTTTTCTTCAGAAAATCCACAGAACTTGTGTTGCAGGGTTCTGTGGATAGTGATTTTTTTTTCTGATTATGGTTGAAGGTTGTAAATATTTTAGATATTAAGTTCTTGAGAAATTAGAATTAAATATATTATTGGCCATATCGCCCTATTTTTTCTGGTGAAAGACGATAGTTTAATATTTTTTTTTGGAGGGAAGAAATATATATCTTATATAATGAATCTCTCAAATTTCCGTTCCAAAAAATACATATTGCAATGTTTCTGTTGTGGAGATATAACAAGTTTTTACTTACACCGCTGACCAAACTATTGAGTTTGATATTTAGACATGAGTAAATATCCTTTGTTCTCAGTATAATTATACAAGAATGATTTTATCCATAATGTCAAGGCATCAAGTTCTATTTGGAGCAAGGCCTTCACGTGAAATTAACTTCAAAATAAAGTTTAAAAAATTGGGGTTAAATAATGCAGAAAATGTTTTATGGGGAAGTGTCTGCTTTTTGATATGTGTAGAACTGTGGGGTGGAATTACCACCAAACCACTGTCAACATGCTCTGGATACGCAAGCTTTTCAGCACTGCATCAGGCATAGTGCAGGAATGGTGTCTCCGTTTATTCTTACCTCCATGTGTTGTTTGTGTGGGGAGGGGGAGTAGCATTTCTCCTATCTGGCCTAAACTATAAGTGAAACTTTTGATATAATTATTTGGAATAGTAATGTTGGTTTTTCTTTTGTTAGTATGGGAGCAGGCAAAAGAGAAAGAATTAGATTTCGAGGAACTTAAGTTCAGTTAACAACATAGCAGATTCACAATTCCTTATCTTCTGATTTGAAATGGCTTTTTAATTTGTTTTATGTATTAATAATCTTATCAAAATTACAATTTTAGTAAACGATAACGTCTCTGCTTTACTCTTGCCAAGTTTCTCCACCACCCAATGGATATCAAAATTTTGTGCCAGCTGAAATGCAGATATAAAATAGCTTTTTTAAAAACTGATGCAACAGTAAGCCCATCCTAGAAATTCTAGAAATATTTTAATGTAAAATCTGATGTGTTGGGCATTTGCAGATCTTGAAAAGACATGCAGATATTAAAAAATTTTGGCATAATGTACAGTCAGCTATCAAATTTTGTGATGAAAGTCACGGATGCTAAGGTTTTCAGTTATCGCAAGTGAAAAGTGAAATTTTCTAATCATTGGAGTATAAGAAATGTTAAAATTAAGATGATACAACTAAAGTCTTAACATTGCACTGACAATACGTAAATCAATCAACATGATAATCTGTAGCATTGTTTTAAATTCAGAAAATATCACATAAGTTTTGGCATTTGGAAGTTTTGAATTACTTGGTACATCAAAAAAATCTTATGCAAAATGGATCTTAAAGAAATATTGGTAAAGAATATTCTTATAATTTTTTAAAAACTATATTAATGTTATGTGATGATTATTCAACGAAATCTTGATAGTTCGCAATGTCGAACTTCCTATTGTATTACCTTATTATTTAAAGTATTTTATTTATCAAAGTTTACAAAAATAGAGACTAAGATAACTACAAATTTAGCTAATAAATACTGTTTGAATACAGCTCTTCATAAGTGGATTAAAAAAATCATGCTCCTCAGAAGGTTAAATAATCTTAACACTTTGAAGTAACTGATGTGCTAAAATTTCACATGTGTTTATTGTATGACTGTTCTAAAACTGCACAGCTAGTGATAATGTGTGGATTTGAGCCAAAAAAGAAACATACAGAATTCATAAGGGAAGCAAATACTGTTTTATTAAATGGGTAAAGGATGTTTTCAAAGCTTATTCCAGATTTTTTACCTACAGTTTAAGACCATATATTATTACTTGGGTGTTTTTAAAAGCAATTCGTATCTAAATGTTAGATTATTTTTAAGTGTCTTTTTATTAAAATTAGTATTTCTCAAAATGAGCAGCACATTTGGGAGGCATTTGCTCTAGAGAGGTTTTAAATTTGTAAAAAATGGCAGTACTTTAACAGTATATTTGGATATAATTAATGGTACAGCTGAAATGTATCAAATATAACAGCATCATGCTTTGCATTACTTTGATTTCTCAGTTTCCGTAAAATATTACTTTTGTAATCCTACCAGTATTATTGCATTATTTTATATGCAAGTTGTATTACACACACTAGCCAATGAATTAGAAATCCAAAATCAATATTTTATTGGACCACCTTTTGCACGGATAACTGCTCTGATTTGTTTGGCCATTGATTGTACATGGTTTTGTAGTGCATTTACGTCCATGCATTGGCTATGCAGTTTTTTAGAACTTGTAAATTAGATGGAACAGGGGAGTGCTGTCAGTTGCATCTTTCTACAATATCCTATAAATTTTTGATGGGGTTGAGGTCCAGGGAAGGTGTTGGAAGACAGACTGATGTTCAGGAAACCAATTTTGAACACTTCTCCATGTTGTATAAGTTGCATTATTGTCCATGAAGTAACCGTTGCCATCAGGGTAAAAATGCAACATTGCAGGGGCCATTTGATCTGCCAGTATATCTAGGTATCTCATGGCTGCTTAACCTCGAGGAACATCAGCACACAGTGCAAGTAAGGCAAGATGGATTAATGGCTTCATGGAGTTCTTGCTAAATTCGACGTCTGCCATCAGTGTGAAATAAGGTGTAGTGGGATTCGTCCGACCACATTACCCGTTTTCAATCCTCAGATGTCCAGCATTTTCTTTCCCAACACTACTGCAAACGAATTCTTGCACATTGGGCAGAAATGAGCGATTTCCGCACAGGCACCCGACTATGCATTCCTATCCTCTGCAATTCTCTGTGCATGGTCCGAGTCGAAATCTGTTGGGAAGAGCCTTGCGTGATGATCTGTGTTAGTTGAAGAACAGTAGAATCCCTGTTCTGCCGTATAATTTGTCGGAGATGCCGCCGACCACTCTCTTGGAAAACTGCTGTAACTGCAGTTACGTCTTGTAGAGAAGGACTGGGTTCTGATTCCAACTTTTGAAAACCTTTGATATAGCTGCTTTTGAGAATCCAGTGAGATTCTTTTTAATTGAGGCCTGTGCTAAACAGGCACCAACAATAGGCCCTTTTTCAAATGGGGAAATATCTGTTGTTTTTTCCATTTTACTTTATTCATTGTGAAAAGCATTCTTACACATTACTTATACTAGCATTCTAGCCATGTATAACCAACGTCATAAAAAAATTTGCATACTTCATCCGTAGCATGCATTCAAATGAAAATCTCGAAGGTCTCTAATTCATTGGCCAGTGTGGTAGGAAGTAATTAAAATGTTACTTTTTGTTAGTAATTTTTGCATAGACAAAAAAAAAAAAAGTTACTCCTTTATATATGAATTAAATGCAATTATATGGTAATTAGTATACACACAAAAAAAAGTGAAGAGAGTATTAAAAAAATTTTTTTAAAACATGTTAAAGCCCGTTTTGAGAGTCTTCATGGCAAGTTGCAAGCCAGTTCCTAGGTACTAATGAAGTATGGTAACATATTAACTCGTGCTAAACTACAATTGATTGAACTGAACAACAAAATTTGAGGTATACTAATTAAATGATTAATTTAAATTCAGATTCAAATGCTGAAGTATTTTTCCAATTTGTTTTTAATGATCTGAAATTCTTTTACACATAGGAATAAACCAACTATTTTTTTTTAGCAAACAGCCAAGATTGTGTTTCTAAAATTTTCTTTTTATCTCTTTTGACGTACAAAAATTTCTTCCTATTTCGTCATTTAGTGCTGCTTCCTGTGCAGTAGAGCATTAAGTTTATGAATTTTTTGCAATTAACTGTTTTGTTATGGATATTTTATAAAATCTGATCTCGAAACTAAAACTACCATTCATACTTAACCAATATTTTTTTTTTAACTTTAAAGAGTTGTGAAAGTGCATGAGCATCTAATTTTCAGCATAAAAAGCTAATGTTGATGACTATGATATAAATTCTGGGTTATGGAAGTTGTTTATTGAAGTACTGATTTTTTTTAGAATAATTTTGTTAAAATTAAACAATTACTTTCTCTACATTCAGATGTACATAATTCAGTACTACATATGATATTATCATAATTGAAACTTGAGTACCTGTGCTATGTCCAACACTGATTTCTGTTTCCTCTTCTTGAAGAGAAAGGTTGTCATGAATTCCAGGATTTCCCATAGTTTCCACCTCTATTTCTATGTATAGTTAATTTCTTTAACAGCAAAAATCATTACATGAAATATTAAAAAGCAAACAAATTATGAAGCTATTAAGCTGTGTTTTTGTTTAGAAATGTCAATAATTTTGAATTTTTATTATCAGGCTTTATTATTGATTTGTAAAACTAAGTATTGTATTGCTAATAAAATATATGTTAATAAAGAGTTTTCCATCTAAAATCCTCTGTTCATAAAGTAATGAGCAAAAAAAAGTGATTGCAGTTATTTCTTCAAATAATGAACACACTGAAAGAAACTTTATAATTAAAATCCCTTTTCTAATGGCAATGTGCTGCAGAATAATCATTAAATTGAAACTATGGCAGAATTTTTTTTTTTTTTTTTTTT
>KK121993.1:386586-408093 GCA_000611955.2 Stegodyphus mimosarum
GGCCTTAGAATATTCTGCTGAGCTACATTTATGTGTTTAAATTTAAAAAGGTGGATATATGTTGTAGAATATATATACATAACGCAGACAGGGGGCCCTTGAAGGCAGATGAAACCGCTGAATTCAGTTTTGCACTGAATACAAAACAATAAACTGTATGCTTTTGTTTTGATTCCCCTCTAGAAGATAGCTTTCAAGACATTAGCTGTAACCGGGGCCAGACTGTTGCTCGAGTTTATTGTGAGAACAAGTTCTCAATTTCTTGAAGCGAAGACAAAGGCGGCAAAAATTAAGATACAGGAAGTCAGCTCCCCCCCCCGAAGTTCACTACAATTCCCAGAAATTCCAGTTTTAGGAAAATATTTTATATTGCAGCCACCCCCACGTCAAATTTTCTCGTATACTCTTTCTTTGCTTAATTATTTTTTAAACTCATAACGAAATCTTGTTCGATATGATTCATAAGCTATTCATTGATGTGTAAATATATTTGAACTTCTTACATCGCAGAGAAGGAAAGATAGAAGTTATTGCGAAAATTGATCTAAAATAGACTTTCATCAACTGTGGACTTTCCATAGGGGTCATTGTAATAGAGCGGCCATTATAATAAGGGTCAATTGTGTTAACATTTCTAGCATGCTTTTCTTAAAACCTAGTTATTTAGATATTCACTTTCCAAATTAGGGAAAATATAAAGGGGACACTCGTTACGGAGAGACGGGGACGCCCTAACTTTACCGTTGTGGTTATAAGGGCATGGTCCCACGCCCTCCTCCTGGTTTTTCATATCAGCTCCACCACAGCCAAGGGAGCAGACAAGCCAGTACCAGTACGGTCCCTGTCGAGCCTGATCCCATCCTAGGTACAATACCCGGGTTCTAGTCCTGTGAAGAATAAGGTACAATAGTACCTGTTATTTTACCCCCGTGGTTGAGACTGTCTAAGTACAGATCCTAGCCAGTACTTCCCAGGAATTCTCCTGAGTCAACCCCCGGGGGGAAATATAAAGGGGACAGACAACAATCAGCTATTTTACATAGACAATTAATGTTTTCGTGGAAAATGAATAGACCCAGTGGAAGCTTTTTATAATGATATAGACCAAATTAGAATATTACCTCAAAGTTTCTTATAAAGCATTTTTCAGAAATTTTCCATAAATGTTTTGTCTTAAGAAATTTTTGTACACATTTGTATTAGTTACGTTTTATAGATGAGTCTAATCAGACAAGCCAGAGTTTCGCTAAATAACTTGTCTTCAGAAACGAGAGGAACGAAATTAAGCTACAACAAATTAAAGAAGCTAAGGGGAATTTATCAACAAGAGGATTATTAATAAGAAATTTGCCTCTGTGAAATCCGTATAATAATTTATTAGTTTTTCGCAGGGAACACAACCCTCCCCACTATGCGGAAACCCTTTTCATAATATTATCTAATTTATTTTATTGGAGGTATACGCTCAGAATCAATATGTAACAATCACTAGCTGCAGATCACTTCTCTGTTATACAGTAAACAAATTAAAACGTGTCGTCTTTTTAAATTTTGTGAGGAAACTCATCAGGGAATTCGAACGAGATATTCAATCTGCTGTCAGTGTTGACAATTTTTAAAACAGAAATTTGGACAAATGTTTTTAAACAATTAGTTTTATTTAGATTGCGTGCGATGAAAATAAATACTAGACACTCTAGAATCGAAGTCAGGCTGTAACTAGGAATTTTCAGCAGCACCACTTTCTCAGCAATTAGTTATTATACTTCTAAGAGTATATAAACTGTCTGAAAAAGAGATGCATAAAACATTTAATTTTAATCTGCAGTAATAAATTTTTAGTATACATGAAATGAATAAACCTGTATGGCTTTTAATAGAATAAAACCACAATTACAAGAAACTAATATCACTAACAGTAAATTAAAAAAAAATAATCATTTTACTCCACTAAAAGGAAGATTAATCAAATTACAGCTGCACGATAATTAAATTACAAGATGCCTGAAACTAGGTATAATAATTTTTTATTATTCCGGCATTACACTACTACTCAAACAATAAGCAACAAAGGCAAAACAAGGAATAAAAAAACTGTTTACTAGATACACGAGAAATTGTTCTAAGAGGTTGATGTGACATTACCAGACCACATAACGAACATTAAAGCAAAGAAAAACGTATGTACTATGACCATCAACTCGCGACAGACCAAATGGGTCGAAAGAATCTGCAATGGAAATATTACTCTAATAACGGGTATGATACCCTCTAGCTGAAATGCATGCTTGACAACGACAAAGAAAGCTGGCAATAATGTCGTTGATGCCTTGTTGTGGCAGCAGTACCCATTCCTATAGTAATGCACGTTGAGGCTCGTATAGGGTGCCAGGATGCACTGCTATCCGTCGTCTTTACATGTCCCACACATGTTCTTTGGTATTCAGATCCGGTGATCTAGCAGGCCACGACGGATGTGGAATGATTTCACCCTCCAGATAACTCCTCACTACTCGAGCTCTATACGGGCGGGCGTTAGCGTCCATAAATACCTCGTCGGTTCACATTGCAACGATAAAAGAATGCACAAGAGGGTGTAGAATTTCATCGTGATATGGAACGGCTGTGATAGAACCACTAGGAATCAAGTAGAGATCGGTGCGGCTGTTTGTTGGTATCCCATCCAATACAAGTAAGCCTTTTCCCCTGCAGTGATCTCCTTCGACGATGTCTGGCGCTCGATAGCGTGTTCCTGGCTCTCGTCCTAACATTGTCCTTCGGGAATCGTTTTCGATGTTAATTGAGACTCATCGGTAAAGAGTATGTGGGCCCCACTGCTCTGATGTCCAACTGCGATGTTCACGGGCCCAGTTCAACAGCACTCTGACATGCGATGGCGACAAAGGAATACGAATCACAGGTCGTCGAGCGTACAGTCTACCTTTATGCAGTCGACACGACACAGTTTCGAGGGATATAAGTCGTCCTGCAGCAGCAGAGAGATGCGACGCTAGCTGTTGTGCTGTTAGTGATTTAAGGAATCTTGCACCTAGCAACAGGAAGCGATCGTCTGCTGTTGTGGTAATCCTCCGGTTTCCAGACCCACGTCTTCTAGGGGTTTTGATCTCTTTGGTAATGATTTCACAGCGTACTGATGACATTACGATACAAATTAAGCTTTCTCGCAACAGCGGCTTGTCTTGCACTAACTTGCATCACCTCGTCAGCCATCCAACGCATTTCATCGTGCAAATGCTACCTTTGGTACACGCAAATGCTACTCTTTGGCTATTTCGGATTATACAGAACTACTGCTACTTGCAAACTGATATAGATACGGCATGCCCTTTTTTAAGGCGTTGTGGTGTGATTGCGGGACTGCATTTTATGTTAATTTTAGTTTCCTATTTGTATTAGATGATGCAACCTCTACCTCATATGTAAATTGTATGTTTTAATTCCCCTATCTACATTATATCTTTTATTTTAACGTTTGTTGCTTATTTTTTGAGCAAGCGTGTGTTTTATTGTTACGTAATTTATTTTGTACATTATTATGTTCCTATATATTTCGTTATTATGATCGAATAATCGCCAAGCTGGCGATGGTTTCGACGACTTATTTTTATCGCCAAATTTAGAGAGAAATCGCCAAAAGTCGCCAAATTTGGTGACCATTTAGTGACATTTTAGTCCATTTAGTGACATTTTAGTATTGTAATTGAATAACTGTAATTGATTCTGTTATGTAGTCGTAATCGTACCTGGTCACTAGACGTAACTTAAACCGCCTATGCCTTCCAGTAATTTCGAAAAAGGGAATTTTTTGGCGGCTGGGGGAAAACTATATAAGGCCGGAGAAAGCATCTGCTCTCAGTCGAGAAATTGTGTGAACCACCTGGTGTAAAATTGATAATTTGTTTTTCGGAAATCTTTGGAACACTCAAAGGTGGGGTAAGTAATAATATTTAATTTAGAGAATTTGGTTGATAATAGTTTTACTTAAGTTTCGAAGAAATTAAGTGAAATTCCATTACCTACTGATCCGTCTGTCCGACTGCCATTGAGCAGGTCGGATTCCGGGCCGTAGGTTTTTCTGCGAATTACTTGGGCGCTGGATTTTTGTTTTCTTTGCGATGGAGAAGCTTACTGAGGCAGTTTCTGCTCAAATTACTGAACTTGAACAGATCAAAGAACAAAATGGATTTACTGACACTGAGGAGAAATTATTCAAATTTCTACTTAACATTCATGATATGATTAAAGCCTTGAGCATTGATTTTTCACATGCTAATTTTCGTGTTAATGAAACTGCTGTTTCAGATACCAGAAACTCAGATAATTTATCTTTCAGTGAAAATGCACGGGCTCGTAGCCCAATTACATTAAATAATGATCATGCTCCTGAAACTCCATTGGATCAAGACACTAGTTCAGACGAGGTGTTTAGGACTAAACGTCGAGGAGATCAAACAGTGCGCACTCGCACAACTAAGAATGCACTTAAAAAAGTCAAGTTATCAACTCATGTGGAACTAAATTCGAATCAATCTCAGAATATTACTTCTGAAGATAAAAATATTCATAACACAACCACTGATGTACATAAAATGAATAACATCGAGGAAGACATTATGGACACTTCCAACTTAAATGATGTCAATGACAAAACACCAAATGTATCTGAAAATTCAGGGAAAACCCCTAAACTACCACCGATTACACTTAAACCCACCACCATGAAATGGTCGGAAATTTGCACTGAATTTCATGCTAGGAAATTAAAATTCTTTGGACAAAGAATTAATGGAAAGATTAAAGTTACTGCTTTTGATGCAGATAATTATAGAAGTATCGTCAAAGTCTTGAGAGAATTTAATATAGAACATCACTCTTTTATTCTTCCTCAAGACAGGAATATTAAGGCAGTGATAAAAGGACTTAATGAAGATACTGAAATTGATGAAATAAAAACAAGACTTGAAGAGTTAGGTTATGTCATTGAGCATATAAAGCAAATGACTAAAAGAAGGAATGGTGAGGTTTTTCCCCTCCCTATATTCATAGTAACACTGCCTAAGACAGTGCAGTCAAAGAAAATTTACAATGAAAAATTCCTCTGTGATCTTTGTGTCAAAATTCAAGAGTATAAAGGACGCCAAGGTCCATTACAATGCTTCCGATGTCAGGGGTTTAATCACACCCAATTAGGGTGTAATTATTCCCCTAAATGTGTCAAGTGTGGCGAATCACATTTTTTTAATGACTGCCCAGTCAAAAATGATAAGGACTTCACTCCTGTTTGTGTAAATTGCGGAAATTCTCACACGGCCTCGTTTCGAGGGTGTGAGAAATTTCCAAAACCTAAAACCGATCAGCCAAAAACATTCAGCAACCGGGTGGTCGAGAACAAATCATATGCTAAAGCCCTGTCAACTGGCATATATTCTGATACATTAAGCGAAGCTAAAAAGGTTTTTGCCGATTTAGCGGAGCTCGTCTCGGTGATTAAAACTGCTGGGTTTCAGTTGACTCAGCAAATGCAGCAAATCAACAAGTGTCAAGAAAACACCAAGACAGAATTAAATAATGGGTCCAAATCTTAAACGCCCCCCTACCAAATTCGTAGTTTGGAATGCGCGTAGCATTCAAGATAAAATTGCTGAATTTCATAACTTCTTAAGCTGCTATGATATTGACATAGCGTGTGTAACGGAAACTTTTGCTACGCCAGGCACAAATATTAACATCTCTGGCTATAGATGTTATCGTTGTGACAGGTTGACACACCGCGGCGGAGGTGCTGCAATTTATGTAAAAGCCACTCTTCAATCCTGCCAAATCTCTACGATACGTAGGAATGGACACGAAATTGTCACTGCTTCTGTCTACCTTCCCGTTTACGGAATTATTTACTTCTCTTGCATGTATCTTCCACCATCCAACATCTTAGATCCTATGATACTTTTAGACCTATTACCTGCTAATAAACCAGTAATTTTAGCTGGGGACTTAAATTCAAAAAATCAAGAATGGAACTGTCGACGCACCAATAATAATGGTAAAAAACTGCTTGAATTTATATTAAATCATCCTATCTACTTCTATGCTCCAACTGACTTCACCTATCTTCCCTCAAACCCACGCAAAGGAGATATTTTGGATATTGTACTTACAACCATACCGATTCCTATGTGCTTAGAAGTTAAAGTTGACTTGACATCTGATCACGTTCCGGTTATTGGCACTCTTGGAATCTCCAAAACTGAAAAACCCTGCTTAAAAAAGATTACTAATTGGATCAAATTTACTGAAATTCTATACAATTACAACCCGCCCTTCCTTCCCTTGAAGAATAACACCGACATTGATAGAGCTATCAACATGCTCACAGATACTATTATGCATGCGTATGATAATGCAACGCATAGCGTCCCGGCGGATAGATTTACTGGAAAATTACCAACAAGCATTCGAGAAAAAATGAAAACCAGAAAAAAACTACGAAAACGATGGAATTTATCATGGGACCCTGGATTAAAAAGACAACTTAATAAACTTAATCGTGAAATTAAAAAGGAAATTGCAGATCATCGCAAGGAAATCTGGGATGAAAAAATACTTAATTTCAACGCGCCTGACAACTCCTTCTGGAATTTTACTAAGCGCCTGAAAAATAAACCTACGATAAATAAACCCATTTATGGGGAACAAAGAATTGCTCTCACTAACTTAGAAAAAGCTGAGGTCCATGCTGATCATCTCGAAATTCAGTTTTCGCCTAATGAGTCACCAAATGACCCAGAATTCACTAATTATGTCAACCATTATATCTCTGACTGGATTAATGCACCTGCAGTACATAGATGCCCTAAATTTGCAACACCTCAAGAAGTTATTTATATTATCAAGAAGCTCAAGAATCAAAAAGCCCCAGGGCACGACAAGCTTACAAACATTGCAATCAAACATCTCCCTACTAATGTTCTATGCAGATTTGTAAATATCATAAACGCATGCCTTACAAATTTATATTTTCCCGTTTGCTGGAAAAAAGCCAAAATTATCCTGATTCCTAAACCTGGCAAAGATCATATGAAGCCAGAAGGTTACCGACCTATCAGCCTTTTGCCTGGTCTAGGCAAAATTTACGAGCGAATTATTATGAACAGACTTCAAACTTATTTCGATCTTTTACCCAAGGAACAATTTGGATTTCAGAAAAACCTTTCAACTGTTAAACAGCTCGTTCGGCTAACTGAATTTATTGGAAATGCTCTGCATAACAAATCTTGTGTAGCCTTACTCATGCTAGACGTGGCGAAAGCCTTCGACCGCGTCTGGCATGAGGGGCTCATCTACAAGCTTATCTCCTTAAACATTGAACCGGAAATGATCAAGTTACTATACTCCTTTCTTACAAATAGAAAATTTTTTGTTTCCATAGAAAATGAACACTCAAGTCTCAGGAATATTAAAGCTTCTGTTCCACAAGGTTCTATTTTAGGACCCCTTCTTTATCTCTTTTATGTGTCAGATTTTCCGCCCCTGGATCTGATTAGCGGCTGCTTTATCGGCTGCTATGCGGACGATACTGCAGTGGCTGTCAGATCCATTAGGGCTGAACATGCAGTATTAAAACTTCAAAAATTTATGCCTTCCATTGAATCGTGGTGCACCAAGTGGCGTATTGCTATTAATGCATCAAAGTCTCAACTTTTACTCATCCGGAGAAGATATGCACGCAAAGGATTCTATGGTGAATTGAAATTATTTAATGAAAAAATACCACTTGTCACCAAAGCCAAGTACCTTGGTATCGTGCTGAACACCTCCTTTAAGTGGAATGATCATATTGCAAAAATTAAACAGAAGACCATAGGAGTAATTAACAGCCTCACTCCCTTACTTGGAAAATATTCAAGACTAGACCTTTATAAAAAACGTCACATATACACTGCTATTATTCGTCCAATTATGACATACGCTTCACCCGCATGGGCAGCCTATAAGGCAAAGGATATTAAAATTCTTCAAATTATTCAAAATAGATTCTTAAGATTAATTACCGGAGTTCACTTTTATGTTTCTAACGATATGCTACATAAGGATCTACAAATTGAAACTATGGAAAAATATCTGCACAAATTGAACAAAAATTTCTTCGATAAAGCCATAAATTGTGACCGACTGAAGCACTTCAACACGTTTGATTACATCATCCTTGAAGAGGACGTTGACCTTCGTGCACTTGCAGCATTCCTCACGCGGAGTGCTAACTTCCCCACGTAATAAAAATTCATGACTGGTTTCCGTTCACACAATGTTTAATATCCTGTACATGTTTGGTGCCTACCTTACTTATACTTTTCAATTTACATTAACTGTTTTGTAACTCATGATACTGTATCGTATTTAAACTTGTATATTTTATATTTATTATGCATTGTATATCTTTTCAGTCGTCTTGTATTTGCCACTTGTGGCTTCCCTTTTGACCTTTACTCTTTTATTTTTTATTTGTCTGGACTTTCAACGTCTTGTGGCCTTTTTAGGCAAATTTTGTCATTGAGCCGGTAAAGTTGCATTATTTGCAATAATTCGGCTATAAAATCATTGACTGACTGACTGCTCTCAGTACTTGTTTAGTTCAGCGTTAGTTCCGAGTATTGAGACAACTCCGCGTTAGCGTCGCTCTTTAGCTGTGCTTTGCACTACGTTGTGTTTAAAGTTCTTAGTCGTAACTGCCGATTGTACTCTGTGATATTGTGAAGAGCTATACGAATTTTTTTGTGGAGCGTTCCAGAACTATTAAGTGTTTCTCTTGGTGAAACAAATTTTATCAAGGTATCATCAGTTCTGTGTGCATTAAATCTATTACGAACCCGTACGCACACAGCAGTTTGTACTTTAGCCCAGAAAAAAAGGTTTTAAGCTTTTGACTTTGCAGTCCTAATTTTCGTGATAATCTGCGATTTTAAAATATCTCGAAAAATTCCGTCTTAGATTTGTTTAAATGTCTTGAATCGTTGTTAGGTCGATACAACAAATACCAGCAGATTTTCTTTGATAACACTGTAAGCAGAGTAATAAACATTTTTATTTCCGCAATTTTCTTATTTGCAAATTTTAACATTACAATTAATGATGAAATAAATGTTTGAAATAAAATGTTTAATGTTTGAAATAAAATTTCTGCTTACATGTTATGTCAACATGCATTCTTCTACTGATGGCCGGCGGCACGCCATTGGACGCTATACATAAATAAGCTCCCATACTCTGCCGAGACACTTTGAACAGATTCAGCTCTTCTCCGTCATAGAGATCCACTAAAAGTCATTCAAAAGAAAAAAAAGTTTATTCACTCAATTAAAAACGTAACAAAACTGTGAATGCATTTCTATGCAAATTTAAGGTTCACAGTAATTGAATATAAAAAGTCTTATTATACATATAAAATGCAAAGAAAATTTCAAAATGAACTTCTATCCTATTACATGAAATTATATACAGGCTTCTATAAAGTGCCCTATTAATATGTATTTGTACTGTGTATCAAGAACTACTTGAAGATTTGTTTGTAGAAGAAATAACAGTTGCTTTTGCATTATGTTTAATAAGATTGTGCTATGAAGATATCTGACCCGAACTACAATGAAAATTTTGAAAAATTATTTCACAAAGGCTGTATTCGGTTAATTGCTAATAAATTTGAGACAAGTAGCATGGCAGATGAAAAAGTTCTGGTAGAAAACAGTATCTTCAGGCACCATATAAGGTGTTCAGTAAATAAACTGAAAGTAGATTCTGTCAGCAGCTGTTAGCAGAGCAGAAGTCAATTTTGCACACCACTCTGTGCAAAGCGTTGTGGTTAGGTTGGTTGAAATGTATTAAATTATTCTACACGCTTCGTGGCCTCTAACAAAATTCAGCTTTTCCCCAATAATCATTTAGTCTATTTAACTGGAAATGGATCAAGATTTTGTAGATGTCCCGTATTGAAAGAAAAGAATTTTTTTCCAAGGAAAAGAAATAGTGTCGTCTACAAATATGAAATATAAGAAAGCCTCTGAGAAATAATTTTGAAATTTCTCTTAGCTGCTGAAAATCTTCATGTGATCTTCTGAGAGAATTTAATTTAGAAAATACCACTTTTAACAGCAAGTATGTATCATAATATTAATAATTTTTGTTTAGGCTTATTCATTAAACACGTGCTAGTATACATGCAATAGAAATGCTTGTAAATTGCGTTTTGTAGGTTGTTAGATTTGCTTTTGATGCGTTCCAAAAAGCTGATATAAAAATATTTTATAACTTATAGAGTCTTCAAAATGAAGGTATTATATTTGAACATACGCAACCTGTTTAAGATAAATTATATTAATCCATACACACTTTAAATTTATATTTGATCTATTAAATTGAAAGTGAGGTTTAAAAAATAGACGTCAGTTGCAATGAAAAATTTGATAAAATATTTGAACTAATTTGAAAATAGCAAGATTATTATTGTAGGCTGTGGTGCTAAGAATTCCTTTTTAATTCGCAGTATAATTTTCCAAAGAGCTATTTTTTGCAGTTGGTTATAAAAACCATTTCCAAAATATATAATTGGAAGAGAAACATGCCAGTGTAAACTTAGAACTGGGCAAAAATTCAACTGCCATAGATTTTGAGTCGATTTCGAGAGCGGTCAGACGTAGGTTCTTCTTTTTCAGATGCCTCTCAATTGCTTTTTGAACATATTCAAATCAATTGTTTGAACAACTTTTCCGTTTCAAATTTTTTTAAACATTTTATCTGTCAGATAATAAGACATAATTTTTTTTTTCCTTTTTACCCCCTTTGTTCATTATTTCAATGTAAAATCGTTGTCGCTCCTCCACTCTTCGCAAAAATGTTTTGGGTTCTGGAGAAGAACAGCTTATATCTGATCATCCTCGAAAGGGATAGATTTTTATTTAAAAACTATGCCAATTTAAAGTTGCTTTAATACTTAATTTTTAAGTATTTTTGAAATGTATACATATTAACTTGATTTTTCAAAGTGCATTATTGTTTTTCATTCTAGTGAGGAATTTAAGCAAATTCTTTATCGTAATAAGAGAGATTTACATAGAAGACTCACAGGTAATTTGAGTAGACTGAAACTGCTTTTTGTTTGTTTTCATGACTGTCAAACTAAGCTTGGTGTAAAATTTCTGGGAAGTAATAATATCGCAGTGTGGGAAACTATTTCAGTATTTGCAGCAAAATTTGCTAGGCATAAAAGAATCTAGAACTTCATAATGAATTTTTGTTTGTTTTAGATTTGTAACCCCCCTTTCTCATCCAGTGACTTGAAAAGCAAATGTGGAGTTTGAGAAAAAGAATATTTTTATGGGGGAGGGGGAGGGAACTAGCTTCATAAATAAATGTTTTATTCCTTTATGATTTTCTTGGTAATAAAAAAAATTACACTTTTTATAGAGCTATGAAGCATTTAATTAAATATAAATGTGCTTTGTACGCAAATGTTTTCTTTCTCGAAATTTATTTATTTGCATAAAAGATGATAGCATTAAAATAAGTTTTGTCGAGAAATTTACAATGGTCGCTTCGAAACAAAATCAGTTGAATGATGTTAACCATCACTTATCTGCATCTTAAAAGAAAGGAAATATAATAGCTAATAAAAGCAATGAAATATATAGTGACTTATTATTACTCATTATATATTTCATTCCTTTTTAATACACTTTTTTGGTAAAATTTTTTTAGAAAAGTCTTTTTGGACTTATATATATTTACTGATTATACAAAATTATCAGATTTTAATATGTAAACAGTTACTAAATTAATTAATCATGAGGTGTTTTCATTTATCTACTATATCACTGCGAATTATACTCAAATTAAAATTTATTAGTTTCCAAATACTACATTACCTTCTGCAATTGATGAAGTACATACATGAAAATTACCTACGTACGTTTTCGCTGACTATTTTCGAAAAATCTAAGCTGTTGCCAAACAGTCTAACTTAATGACAATAATGGATAAATGGGATGATACAACACACTTATAAAATCTTTGTTTTGATTCAATATGGTTTCGATTAAGTCTCGATAATCCAGTTTAATTTTTATAAAGAAGGATATAATTAACTGCTATTTCTTTGAGGAGAAACCTAGCTTATGGGGGATTGGAAAGATTAAACTTTGGAACTTGCCTTGGAAGAGCTTGCAGTAGAATATTTTCAAAGGGATTCTGGCATAAAAAAGGAATGTGTGTTGTTGGACACGTTTGGAAGGGATAAGCAATTTAAAAAGGGATAAACAATGGCGGTTTATACTTTTCACCGGAATGATTGGGACAAGTTTACAATTAATTTAACAAAACAAACACAAAATTTAAATATGTAACAAGTTCATATTTAAATTTTTTGTACGCCATATCCGTAACTTGTATTTATTAATTATATAACTTAATAAAGAGCGATTTGTTCCTTCGAATTTTTACCGAAATGATTGGTGCATGTTTGGCGGGCCACTTTCAGGGTAAACTAAATCCTAAATACTGAAAATGTTTATATATTTAACTCATAATGTATTTTGTATTGGTCTATATTCCAGAAAGATAGAGAGGTTTATTGAATAATTCGAGTTTAAGAATTTCAAACTCATGAAATAAATTAAAAAAAGGGCTGATTTTTATACAAGAAATAGAAAAAAATGTTAAGTATGTGCCTTAATATTTATAGAAAAATAGCTAATATTTCCAGATGCAAATGTGCAAATGCAACAAACATATATAATCTTGAATCTAATATATAGCATTGAATTGACACTTAATCACAAGATCTTGTACATTCGGCATTTGTTACTTTTATAGACAGGGTACAGTCGAATGCGATTTTTTTATAGTTTCAATATCCCTCATTTTTCATTTAAAATTAATTTGTGAGCTCAAGTCACTCTAATCCCAGAGGATAATTATACAGTTGTATTTAATTAAGGTACACTGCGGGGAAAAAAAAAAGACATTTCAATATCTCTCATTCTACTGGGCCGATTAATGAAATTCAAACTGCGTTTTTCGAGTCTCGAAAGCGCGACTTAGGATGCGTATTAGATTTATATATAGCATTGTTCTAATATCGGTATTCTGACCCCAAATCGGATATTTTCTGAAATATCATGCCAATTTTTTGACATATTTCGAATCTACGACTCAAATTATGCCACACTTCCAAATTTTTTAAAAATAGGACGAGTAATTTTTAAAAAATAGGTCTCAAAATTTTAGCTCCTCGATGTTAATTGAATTTGATATATATTTACTAATCTCTTTTTTTTATTAAGCTTACTTGATTCTTTCTTCCAGAATTCGAAATTTAGGCTTAATCCAAATATAGGCTTTATTTTAAAAATTTGTATTTTTAAATATTTTTTATAAAGTTTTCGAAAAAAAATTTGAATTATAAACTATGCAGTTTTTAACATCATCTTAAAGTAGATGTATTTCTAGACACATTTGCAAAAGCCTTAAAATTTTTTATTCAAAATTTTATAGCACATACCTGAATTTACATATTGGCGGGTTTTGAAGTTTGGCTGACTTATTATAAGCGATAGTAACGAAAATGTAGTTTACGCTCTTTGTTAAAATTATTTGAAAGAATGAACGATTGACTTTTTTCCGGCTCGTGCATCAATGAAAAGAAAAGAAAGTAAGTAGGTTGCATAGATTAAGAATTTTGGCACAAACTGAAAAAAATTCGCCAAGATAAATTTTTAAATTCCTCTGTAAATTTCGCACCAAATTTAACAAGATTTAATATTTAGGCATAGTTTAAGTGGCAGAATCGAAATATGAAAAAAAAAAAAAAATTGGCACGCCATTTTAAAAAAAAGTCCGATTTTCTGTCAAAATACCTATGTTAGAAAATTGCTATATATAAATCTAATATATATCCTTAGTCGAGACATGAAAAACTCAATTTGAATTTCATCAAACGGCTCAGTAGAACGGGAGATATAGAAATGTCTTTTTTGTTATTTTTCTCCGCAGTGTACCCTAAACGGATTAAAAAGCATATGCTTATTATATTACCATTCAGTAAATTGAAAAATGTTTATTTATATCGGAACAGTATAATACGACTCCTTTTTTGCAGACTTCAAACTATGTAGCATTGATTGTTTTACTTGTTGCTTTCTATTTTTGTGCTTGAAAGTTTTTACTAGTAACGGTTTTGAAAAATATTTACCTTTCTGTTGCCCCACTAAAATAGGCTGTCCATCCTCTCTTCTCCATTTGATCTTGGGAATTGGATTACCCGTTGCTCTGCAGGATAGTGTGATATTAGCATTTTCAGCTACGGATATGTTCCGATTCACGACATCGTTGACGAACTCCGGAGGAACTAGAAAAGGGATGAAATTGTTTTAACTTTTACCCAGCAACCTATTTTTTCTTATAGTGTTTGTCAAAGTAAGAAATCCATCGACAATCTCCGATATAATCATGGAATTAACACTAAAATATCTTGCTGTTTTTCTTGTAAGAATTATTCTTTTCTTAAACATTATGTATTTGGTTTAACGCGTCAGCCCAAATATGATAATGATAATCTGTCTTATTTTACAGAGTAGATCAATCTATTTGATATTTTTAATATGAATTTCTTTGAATCTTAATGGACTTATCCCTGTTAGTAGACACAATTTCATTAGTCTCTTTAGTGGACACAATTTTAAAGTTAAATTAAAAAACAAAATTTAAAAATTATTTGTAATTTTCTTATCTTTAGATTATTGGATTAAAATTTTCGTTTGACAGCTTTCTCATAATAATTTTAAAACCGGAATTATATTAAGAAATATTAAACATACTTATAACCTAGAATAGAAGAGAAGCACGTTAGTGTGACAATCAAATTCGCTGAAACAACCTTGTATTTGGCGTATGTTTATTAAAACACTCAATCGATTTCGAGGGCAGCTACAGGTCCCTCCTCATCAGAAGAACGAAATTTCTATAAAGGGAAAGCAACCTCCTTTCTAGAAATTCCGACAATTAACATAAATAATAGAACAATTGAACGTTGGTTGAAAAACTTAATCAGTGAGCATATTTTTAATATTATTCTTTAATTTTGACGAGATTCTAAATCAACTAGTCACACTGGAACGTTATTTGTTATTAAAAACCATACAGAGAGCAAATAAATGATTGCAGGATTTACAGTGAAAGCAAACGATCTGTATTTGCTTCGAAAGAAATCAAAAATTTGCTCTAAGTGTAACGGCATGGAACGCATTTTAAAAGTGTAATATCATATGTACAGAATAAGCAGACTTCATCTCAAGTATTTTAATAGCAATCGTATAAGTCTTAACCTATTAGTTGGAAAAGACTTCAACGTTAACCAATTCCAGTAGTTAAGAGAGACTGGATTTTGTTATTGCACCGGAATTGGTTTTAACGTTGTTCAATAAGATATATTTTATCTTTTACTGCAATTATTATAATGTGATTGAGACTGGATTTTGTTATTGCACCGGAATTGGTTTTAACGTTGTTCAATAAGATATATTTTATCTTTTACTGTAATTATTATAATGTGATTGAGACTGGATTTTGTTATTGCACCGGAATTGGTTTTAACGTTGTTCAATAAGATATATTTTATCTTTTACTGTATTTATTATAATGTGATTTTAATTGATTTTGTCCTGGGATTTATCTTTCATGAGATTTTATTTGAAGTTACACCTGTAACTTATCTTTCAAGTTTCCTTTAATTTTTTATTACTGTCATAAATTGTCATGATAGCTATTTTTATCTTTTTATCCTATATATGTATACACAGAAATGAACACATTCGCTGCGTTTGGAGCATCAAGACCTTTCAAATAAACGCCAAAAAATCCAGTTTGTGTTTACAGGCATATATGTATACAACCTTACTTTTACACTCTTAGTTGAATCCCCCCTATGTGTACAGAGAGCGTAACCGTTTCTTTCAGTTGATTAAATAATACATGATTCTGTACAATTTAAATAATAACTCAATGTGGAACTTCAAAAAGCGAAGTTTAGTTCAGAGTAAACAGAAAAAATACATTTATTATTATGCATAAATTTAAGAAATAAAAGTGTAACGGCAGCTGTTATAGAGAATCCTTTAAAAGCTTCTGACGAAAATTTTCAGGTATTTCTTTTAATGACTGATTTTTAAGACTACTTAAAGTGCATACATTTTATTTTATAGAGAATTTAAGAATGACAGGAAATTTCTTAGGTAAAGATTTCCTAAAGTCAGTTTGATATCTTTATTTCCATTAACAAATCTTTTAATTACAGCATTTACAAATGTATTATTTGCAGCCTGTTTTCATGCACACTTAAATCAAAAAAATATGAATGTAAGCGTCACTACTTTTGTTTCGTTTTTTTGGTAATAAGAAACAGAACCTGATAACATTTGAAAAGCCTGTATATCAGATTTGAAATGATGCAATATAGGATTTCTATTAAGTCAAACTGTTCACTAAAATATTAAGTTTGTGGTACATTTCTATTTCGGTAGTTGATGATATGGAATGATATATAGCCGCAGATTTATGGTATAATAGATATCTAATATTCTGCAATGTGCTATATTAAAAAAATCAAAAGCTTCCTTTTATTATGATGGAAATTAAAGAGAAAGTATTTTATTTATCTTCATCATTTTGCATTTCTTAGTACACAGTTCTAATGTAGTGTATTCTCATACACATTTCGGGAGAGAATGCTTTATAATGCATAGAAAATGATATTTATGTTGAAGATAAGAAGTAGTGCTCTCGAAGGCTTTGAAAAGGATTTTCTTGCTATTTTGCATTTTATCCACTCAGTTTGAAACAAAAATATTCATAGGATTTTGTAAATCGATAACACTTTAGTTCTATCAAGTTAAAGAGATTTATTGTTACTCAAAAATAATACAAAAAAAGTCTAGGAGATTAATGTGCACTTTTTATTAGGTACCTTCATCGAAAATATGTAAATTATTCATAGACAATTTTTATCTGTTGTTTAAGCATGTTTCTTCTCATTTGTGGCGAATTTAAATCATATTTTCAAGTATTAAATCTTTAATTTTTACGCCTGGCTTCCATTGTTCATGAATGCTCTAAATCTGATTATTTTGTCAACATGTATTCTCAATGGATTATATGAAAATTTTTAGAATGGTGAAATCAGTACTTTTTCTACACGATAAATTTATGAATACTTATTGAATGGATTTTTTTTGCTAGTATATCATCAGTAGATATTCTGATTCTATGTGATTTATTTGTTTTCATTTGCGGATCATACAAATATAAAAGTGTTTATTAAAAGAGTAATGAATTCTAATTTTTCTTGAATCCGAATTCTTCGAATTTCGAATCTTTCTTGCGAATAAAAGCGAGGAAAAAAATATTCTTACTAATAAAAGAAATTTCAAATTAAAGCAGAAAATTCTGAAATCTACATCAAATAAAAAAAATTAGAAATAAAAAAATCCACGTTTATTGAGAAGATGAATTAAAATTTAATAAATGAAATACGTAATTAAAACTCTTGAACTTTGGCGTTCATTTTCTCAGCATAATTTAAAAAATATACATACATAATAATTTAAAAGTTGTTGCCCCAGCAAAGAATGTGTTCTATGAAACAATACATATTGGCATATAAATGATATTAGCAGTCGTAGCAAATGACTTAACGTTTATTTATTTAATTTTTGAGAAGCGCATTCTTAACAAGAATTACACAACGTAATGCCTGAAATCTCCACACCCGGTTTTCATCTCATTTGTGCCTTTTCTATAACTTTGCAACAATTAGTTTCCATAGCGGAAAGGACGAATTAAAAACAGAGAAGCAAGAGTGAAAGAAAGAATTCGACGTTATGCTTCCAAGGTTATGATAAGATAGATTTAGTTTTCTTTATTCTAAATGATTAATTTTAAGTTTCCGTTCTCAAAGTTGCAATTATCACTGTATGAAGCCTTTAAGCAACTGCGTCATTATTCTTATCTTAGAATCGTAGGACAAAGATTAATTTTAAAATGACTCACTTTAGAGAGGCTTATTGTAATCAATTAATACTTTTAGGGTAAAAGGAGAAATAAGTATTTTTAAGACAGACTTAAGAGGTAAAGTTTAAACGAGGTTAAATTAAAGCTGCTATTTTATGTCACCTATTTTTACCTTACACACACACACATATATGTTATGTTTTAAAGCGTAGATGAAGGAATCCTGTACTTTAATTTCTCGCATTCGAAAAAACTTTACTCCGTAGTTGGAACAATGAATGCATAAACGAAAAACTTCCAAGCGTGGCCGTTTCGAAATATTTTATTGCAGGATAATTCACATCACATGATCTTTCTGTATATAAGATATTTTTCAATCATAGTTGAATTACAATAATTTCCATGTACACGGATTTTAAAGTACGACGTCATCTTAGGCCAGTAAGCAACATACTGGATGAGGAGCGTCTTGCCATGAGGAAAGCTTAAGCGAGAAAAGGACGCTGCAATTCAAAGGAAGATGGGAGGCAGTAAAATGTTTCAGTTCGAGTTAAAAAAGTTTTGGTTTACAATTATTTTGATTGGCCAAGAGCTATCTGCATTAAGCGTTACGTAACATGGATACATCTCTATTTGGGAGAACAGATGAATTTAGGGGGAGAGCATAAAATCTATAATCGTTAATTTTGAGGTCACCAATTATTTAAAATGTATGACCTTAATATATTTTAAATATTTGTATGTATACATATATTATGTATGGTCTTAAAAATATGTATGTATTCAATACCCACATATATATGTAAGAAAAATAAAGAATATGTCTAAGATTAAATTAACAACGTAAATTTCCCTTCTCAATTCTAAAAATAATAACCTCTCTACGCACTGCGTCATTTCTAGATTGATCCATGTCATATGGCACTTACATAATTCTGATGATATAAATGGAACTAAAAATCAAGTAACCAATAATAATTTTACAGAAGTATTAACTATCCAATCAAAATGCATTGTAAACCAAAACTAACTCAGTCTGAATTGGGATTTCACCCTGAACGTAACGCACTTGCTCTTTACCCTTCGGTCTAGTTGGACTGCTGTCTGCTACTTTCTTCTTCCTTACTGAAAATTAATCTAAAATGTGAGCTATTTTGGAATAGGCACATTTCATGTGCCAAGTTGATTGTGGCCACAACAAGCGGAAATAAAAAATGAAGATTTAATCTGCCTTCGCCTCCAATTTCCTATTCGTTATAGATCAACACTTCTACGACGTTAAAATTCTTGCTGGTCATTACTTCAGACTTTTTTTTATTATTATTACAATGAGTCAACGAGGATCGATCTTCGCTGCTAACCCCAATGGATGTGTGCAGGCGATATTCAAGTGATGTGTTGGGCAAAAGTTTAGTCCAATGAACTCTCAACAATTTCCAGTGACGGGACTGCGAAATAAAAATTAGGAATTTGATTTAATGCCGTGTGTTGAAAGTTCATCGTATCTGCGTTTCCTTTTTTTTTCCTTCTCTGTTTCAAGGCCGTAGTCTGACGACATCTCTATTCTTCTAATGCTGTGCTTTTCTCGTAATTTTAGTGTGTGCTTGAAAAGTCTCAATCTTCAAATATGGTGTTTTTCCAAATGTGAAACACATTTTAGTGAATTGAGAATGATTTTTCTTGCAAGATTTGTTCATCGTCTCATTTCTAAGTCTGTGATCTGGATTTTTTCTAAAGGTTTTATTTAGTGCAACAAAAAATGTCATATTGAAATTACTAATCATTATTATTATATTGAAAATCTGAATACATATTGCTGCTTCTTAAAAGTATAGTATTGTTTTATGAAAATGATATTAAAAATTCGAACTCTAATACTTTAGTGAGGTTAGGGAAGAAGATTTAATTATTTTTCTGGAAGGTTGTTAACATTAATATGTTTCGAAATTTGTGTTGAAAATTTTGAATAAGAATTTTATAATTATTCTAAAAATGAAGTGGATACAAAAATAAGTGAAATTAGTACAGATAAGTAATATGAAATTATGGTTAATGCATGTTAAAAATTTATGGGTTGCTGTAAAGTATAAAGTATGTTGAGGGAGTACTGGTTCCGAAACAGAGGCCTATTATTACCTCTGTACAGTTGTTCCTTTTACCCTCTTCATATAAGATAATGTTGAAGGCTCTCATTTCATGATTGAGTGTAATTTTTTATATATTATTATTATACTTTTTTTTATTATGGAATGTAGTAGTGCAGTTCTCAAAGGCCAGTTACCTTACGTAAGGAACGGAGGCTTTTTCAAGTAACTGCCTAGGCACCCTGAGCCACCAGTGCAAAACACACTGGTTAGCTCAAGAGGCTAGCCCTAATGATGGATACGTTTGTTTAGAAGTATTGCGTGGCCTTTTAGTTTGTTAAATTCAGAAATTGCAAATGAAAGACAATATTGGTAAAACCATAATTTTAGCAATATTATTATCAAAATTATGATGTTAAAATATAAGTTATAAGAATGAAAATTAGATGTATTCTGAAAATTTTGAAATTTATTTTGAATATTCAAAATCAATAATATGTGTGCTGAAAATTAGATGTGTTCTGAAAATTTTAAAATTTATTTTGATTATTCAAAATCAATAATATGTGTGCAAAGGTTTTTCAACTGTGTTATATTGTGTTCAAAGCTTTACAAAGACTTCTCTGAAGAAATCTAATTATGTGGACTGCAAAACACAAAAACTTTTGGACTGAAAATTTTTAAAGGACTCTAAAATATTATTTAAACAATTATATAAGTGACTCTAAAATATTATTTAAACAATTATATAAGTTAATATTTTTGCAATTATATAAGTAATTAGTTTGGTAAAAATTTCAGGATTTGTATTTTTGGTCAAAATTTCAAAATTGGTATTTTTTCAAATTATTTCTCTTCATTTGCTTTAACGCTTTTCCTTTAAAAAGGCTTCTTTGTCGCTACGCCTTTCTTTCCTTGACGAGGGGGAATATGTAAGAAAAATAAAGAATATGTCTAAGATTAAATTAACAACGTAAATTTCCCTTCTCAATTCTAAAAATAATAATCTCTCTACGCACTGCGTCATTTCTAGATTGATCCATGTCATATGGCAGTTGCATAATTCTGATGATATAAATGGAACTAAAAGTCAAGTAACCAATAATAATTTTGCAGAAGTATTAACTATCCAATCAAAATGCATTGTAAACCAAAACTAACTCAGTCTGAATTGGGATTTCACCCTTAACGTAAAGCACTTGCTCTTTACCCTTCGGTCTGGTTGGACTGCTGTCTGCTACTTTCTTCTTCCTTACTGAAAATTAATCTAAAATGTGAGCTATTTTGGAATAGGCACATTTCATGTGCCAAGTTGATTGTGGCCACAACAAGCGGAAATAAAAAATGAAGATTT
>KK121993.1:420747-441660 GCA_000611955.2 Stegodyphus mimosarum
AAAAATTACTAAAATTAAACTATCATGGATACAACAAACACTGGAACTACGAGCGTTGATTCATTTTCCTTGATTAAGAGCACTGTTAAAAAATTTGCGGCAGTTAATCAGTTATCTGAGATTATCGAGTATTTTACTCGACACCTTCTGGCCCAGGAAAATAGTGCTCCTATGGGCGCCTAACGATAAAAACTCTTTAAGATAACAGGATGCTTTTGTCAAACCTTTCTTAACCAAACATTTCGCATCATTTTTGTCCTTCCATCTCTTCTCGTGGACATGAATGAAAATATCGTTTGGGAAAATTACATTTCAGCATTGTCTTTCTTTTGAAAATAACCATAGGTTTTTAATTGTGCACCGTTCGCTGAGCTGGAAAGCACTATGCTGAGGTGAGATATTTCGTGACCTCTTGTTTTTATATGAATCGCTTTTATTCGCTTCACATCAATTGTTTTATTTTCTATCATATCAAATATAACTGGAGTTTCATCCATTTTGCCTTCGTAGGTCAATAACATACTTTTGGAAACTTCTCAATTTATTATCCAAATCTTTCGGAAGCCTTTCTAAACTTTTGTTTTTATCGTAGAAGTAGGTTTTTCCACGCCATAAATCAACTACAGAAACTCAGTTGCTTTAAAGTTTTCAATTTCATTTGCACCCTTTTTTCCCCACTTTAATAAAAATAAATGTACGCTGTTTCTTGTTACAATCAATCCATTGTGACGATTTTCTAGGACCCAGTTTGCAATACTTTTTTCCAGGATAGGCCATTTTGTTACCCCTTATAATAAAGCGCATTTATTTGGCGTATTAATTTTCATGATTTCAATTTTTTTCCACTCACGAATGGAAAGCTTTCATCAACTCCAAACATCCTTGCTGCAGCACAATTTGCATTTTCATTCTCAAATTGAACGATTTTGCATTAGAAATCAACACTTTGTTTGTTTCGTTTGGCAGGAGCCAATTTTGCTACTAAAGGGAATACTAGTTCACCTGTATTTCATCCAAAACAAATTCGATTTACTAAAGAATTCGATGTTCACATAAAAATCACGACTTCAAATGACTGGAAAAAGAGAAAACATCTGACTGCCAAATCCGCGAATTCATTCGGGTCGAAAGTATGTCCTTATGCCAAACTGTGTCCCCTTTTTCTCGAACGTCTAGAATAACATTCTTTTCCACAGCTGCATTGAATACAACCCACACTGTTCGAAGAATAATTTAGTCTCTCAAACATTCCTCCTCCACAGACTGTAGAGTCATTAGGTTAGTTTGGAAGCAAAAAAGGAGAAAAATGAGCAACGCCTTTGCCCGGAATCGAACCACGAACCTCTCGGTTACGCGTCGAGCGTGCCGCGAAGGCATGCGAAAAAGGTGGGAGAAATACCTTATAACACATACTGTTCCCCCTATCGCTTGTCAATTCAGTATACCTTTGTTCGAAAGACTGGAAAAAATCTTCGAATGAATGACTCCAAAAGATAAGAGCATCGAGCCGGTAGAGGATTCAGGTTTCTTTGCAAAGAAAAGTGTGCGAGTTATACGGCGAATATACCTAAAAATTAAGAAATGTAGTTTGAAATTATAGGGGCGCATTATACATTGGTGCACGATATATGTGTTACGGGTTTATATGCATGCATACGCAGGGTAGACAAGAATTAACTCCCTACTGAAAATAGTTTATAACTTTTAAAATACTTAACAAATTTTCATGAAACAAAAAACGTTTCGTTCTCTGTAGTGAGGAAATATGTTGCACGACATCTCGTTTATGCCATTGCACGTTTGATTTGCGGACCATAGCGCAACGTCTAACTTTGCGTGAGTGAGCTCAGCTGGCATCGTGGTGTAAAGTATGGCCATTCGTACTACAGATACAGAGGAGAAGTGGAAATGGACCTTGTATCTCGGTAGATGGATAAGGAAATTCCATTAGGAATTGTCGCTCGAAGTTAATAGATACAGGTTTTGTACAGTACGTTAGAATAAGCGGTCGCGCCTCAACATACAGATCGGAGGAAAATGTGAACGTATTCAGAAGATGTTCGCTCACAGTCCTTAGAAATTACAAAGACCCGACACATAATCCGAACCGGTATTATACCAAAATGCCAGCTGAGCCTATTCATGCTGTAGAGACATTAAGTTGTTTCGATGCGCGAGTACATGAAAAATGAGCAATGCTCTCACTGGGACTAGAGCCTTGACTTCTCAAATACGTGCCGAGTGTGGTAACTGTTACACCACGAAGGCATGCTAGAAGTAGGGAGAAAATACCTTACCCTTTGAGTGGGCGAGTGGGGATTAGAGGACCCAATCGCCAAATCCCGGTGGTGAAGAATCATCCTCCACCACCTTTTAGTTCGGGGGCCTCTGTAAAGTCATTAGGTTATTTTGATGCAAAATGAGCAATGCCCTCGCCGGGACTCAAACCTGGACCACTCGAATACGCGCCGAGTGTACTACTGTTACACGACGAAGGCATGAAGAAAGGGGGGAGAAAATACGTTATATACTCCAATTTTAAAGGGTGGCTGGGGATCAGAGGAACCAATCCCCAAATCCTGGTGGTGAAGAATCATCATCCATTCTTTTTTTCGGGGACCACTGTAGAGTCATTAGATTATTTTGTAGTAGAAAACATGAGAAGGGAGCCGAATCCTCGCCTGTACTCGAACCTGGATCTGTGAAATACGCGCCGACAGTGCTAACCGTTATACCACGTACGTATGTATGTACGTACGTACGTACGCGCAGACGCCACGAAAAAATCTCTTCAGAATCCATTTTGAATAAGTTTTGTAATTTTTTTGGGAAAAAAGAGTCCTTTATTCTGTCCTTATGTACGGATGTCACGCAAAAACATCGGTAAATTGCATTCGATAGAGGCCAAAATGTATATTTTCATTGAAATATGATACCCAAAATTTTTCGCGATTACAGTAGTTCCTTTTTACTTCGTACAAGGAAGTAAAAAGAACTACTAGAATCTGTAGATCAGCATTTATGGATGCTTAAGAAAAAGTTTCATTACTACTTTGAACTACCGAAAACAAAGACATTCGATTCGGTTCGAAATTCCTTTGCGTTCTCATTATGCCACATTATTTATGAGAAAGAAAAGATGCAGTTATTAGATTAAAAACGTTATCTTGCCCTTAAAGATTTAAGAAAGATCTTTTTTTTTTAATTCTAGGCAATGGCAGAAACGAAGTTTCCATCTATTGGCGTAAAATCCTTAAAAATTCCTTTACCATTTTCAACAGTATACACATGTGAAAAAATTTTCCTTCTATGCTCATTCATTATCAAGAATTTAAAGAGATTATCTTTGAGAAATCTTGATCACGAATTGCGTGTAGCATTTTCAACCACAGACCCATATATAAAAAATGCTGTATTTGAAATAAACCCAAGTACCTCACCGCAGTAAGAAGTTAATATTATTAAAACCATGTATTAATTGCTGCAAAAAATTGCGGATGTTTATATTAATGCTTAAAATGTTTATTTTGCCATTAAATCATTATTTTTGTTAGCATATTTATATACAGTAATTAATTCTTTTCTGTATAATTAATTTTGCATTTTTACATCATAACTTTGTAAAAATAAGTGTTCTAAAAATTTAATTACTGTTTCACTCAGTCAGATCTGACAGTTTAATTCATAGTTGTGATATAAAAACTCTGCTCATCAGTTACTGAGGACAGCAATAATATAATTTCTAAGTTCACTGTAAAATGTTGTTCTTCTTGTAAACAACTGTGGTACACTTTCTAAGTTTGTCACACGAGATTGTCTTTTTCATAATCACTGTTTTAATTTGTGTAAATTGCCAGATTACCAATAAAAATCTTGATTACTTATGAAGTTTTAAACTGCTTTTAAGTTTTACCTAGCTGTTAACCAGAGCCTCACGAAGACACTTAACTCACAATTGTCAATGTTGTCAGTGAAAGTTTGACTAAAGTATGGGATTTCAAAAAAAAGAGACATAAAAGGTCCTCTTTATTATGAAAAGTTTAAATCCCCTCCACCCGGAGAAAGAGATAAAACTTGCACCTTTCTTAATTTTATAGAATACAGAAAAATGGAAAACAGAATTGAAGTTGTTCAGAATTTTCAGCTACGTAAAGGCAGCTTTTACAAGCAGAAAATGAAAATTATTTCCTATTTCTGCAACATTCTATTTGTTTTAAAACACGTAGCATTTACCTTTGAGCCATAAATATATTCAAAGATTGCATATTTTTCATGATAAGGACTAAGGAAATAGCTTTAAATATAAATAAAATAAAGAAAAACGAGTGAATTGTGCAAGAATCGTGAAGCCAATTCATTTTGCACCAAAAAACAGCTAGGAAACGTATTCTACATTTGATTCAAAATTCACATCGAATTCTCTCTTTTTTTCGATGCCAAAATCGCTATTAGAAATTCAAGGCCTTTATGGAAAGATTCTATCGATACTATTCGTGGTGGGTGGATGGTTGGGGAAATAGAGTGTGTACCACCCTGAAAACAAAAGAGTATTTTAAATTTCGTCTGACCTCAGCAGAAACGCGCGCACAAGAAATAAAGACAAAAAAAAAAGTCATCTCTCGCTCCTTTCTATTTTTTCTTTTATATCTAGATGTAACAAATACGAGATGTATATAACTACCAGGAGAGATCTGCTCACATTGGCACCACCGCAAAGTTATTTTGCTTTTTTCCTCTTTTTTTCTCTTCCTCTATATATTATAAGGCATTATTATTATTATTATTATTTTCCTTTCTCACTCTCCGCTTATTCCACAAGATGGCCACACTCAATATTTCATGCCATTCACGCTACTCCATTTCTCGGGGAGCAGTTTCTATTTGGCCAAAAACGAATCCTTGGGGAATCGAGCTCCTTCTGCCACCGCCTTTCGCCAAGAATATTGTGTTACCATCTTCAACTACTGCTTCCACTCCTCGTATAGCTGGCCGTGGAAGAAATTTTTGGCGTCGAAAAAGATATGTTGTGCGAGAACACATGCAGTTTTGTGGCCCCGGGCTAGCTAAAAAGGGATGGGGGGCAATTCGACGGGAGGGCGGGATTTCTGGATCGAAAAGCGACGTGAAATATAGTCCTTCATAATGGAATTATATCATCCTTTACTTCTTGCTTATCTTCTTATTTTTCTCTTACTCGATGACGAGCTATTACACTGCGGTGTTAGCTTAATCTTCGAAGAAAAAGCGATATTTATCGCTCGGGGTATCACGCAGGGATAATTTCTGATGCATGGGTAAATAACAAGAATTTCTTTGATTTATAGTAAATGCTACTTAATATTATTCCATTTCCATTTAACGTATGTTGGGAGATTTTGCTTAAAATATTTGTTGACTATTTCGTTGGTTAGTTGCTTCAATCGAAGTTTTAAATGCTGTAAACCGTCTTCCCTAAGTTATATATGAATCGGGATCCCAAATTATTCGAAATAACGTAGATTGATATTTCGGATGTAGAAAATTCAGATTAGAACAGAACAGTATAATTTCTAAATTCCTTTTCTTACGTTAATGAATTGAAGGCTGTGTCTTATACTGTTATCGGAAAGTATCGATAGGAAAATGAATATCTTAGAACTCTTAGGGGGAAAAACACAGACAAAGTTCTAAGAAGTATGCCTTTTTATTAATTTTCTTCGTCCGAAATTCTTCTCTACATAACACTTAGCGCTTTCGCTAGAATTCATAGAAAGATATCAAATAAAAATTCATCTGCGAAGCATATTGAATGCTTTTTAGAAATGGAACTGTTTGAATAATAACAGCGCATAGCATAAAAAAAGAAACAAGCACGTTCACACATAGTTTTTTTTACAGTTAATCAGTTATTAAACGAGTAGTACGTACAATAGTTGGAAGATTACAAGTATATACTGCTTTGTACATACTTGTAAAAGCAGTATACTTCTAATAGCAGTATACATACTTATAATAGTTATGTTTATAAGCATGTTTTAATATGAAAGGTTTATTTGACATAGAAGTTAAGAATAGAATCATAAAAGGTAAAATAGTAAATGATTTCATAATATAGTTTATCTCTTTGCAAAATTTATTCTTTTATTTTATCCCATTTGAAAAAAGATGTAAACTTCTTAAACATGCTATCTAGAATTTTTTTTCGACAGATTCCACCCTCCCCCGCATTTTTGTTGCAATGTCCTGAAATCATGATAACCAAAAAACTAAATCAGGTACAGTCTTTCTTGTCGCTCAGTGTGTTAATATGTAATTTTTATAGGGTTAGATCAAAAGAAACCTTGCTTATGAGAATACTATTTTTTGGATCTTTTTCTGCGTTCAGTAGAGTACTCAAGATAAAGTTTTATAAAATGTTAGAAGAAGAGCTTACTATAGGACAGACTGCAAAAACATTTACTGCTTTACTGTTTGAATTAACTCTCCATACATGTACCACAATTCCTTTTAAATTTTAACAACAGTCAAGTTTGCGTTAAAGATTGTCCTATCATTCTTGGCCAAAGTCACAATATTCGCGTAAACCAGAAAGATATGCAAATTTGATGATATGTAGTATAGTTTGAAGGGGGCTGGGGCGTTTAGCCAGTCATCGTTACAGAAAACTAGTTTTTGCTGATTTCGTAAAAGGCTAAAGCTTAACTAGTAGCTTAGCCTTTGGTGCTTAACGAGTAAGGTAGTATAGATCAGCTGTTCCCAATCTGTGCTCCATATAGCTCTAATGCTCGAAAAGAAAAGCAGTTGACAAAATTAAAGAATACGAAACAAAAAGTGGAATGAAACTGAAAAAAAGAGCTACATATTACATTATAAACGAGAATTTTCAAAGTTCAATTTCGCATTTTCTCTAGCAGATAACGTGTCATTTGCCAGAGGACGCGCAAAGTAATGACGTTGTTGTTGTTTATAATACCAAACATATGAAAACAAATGTTTTGGATCCCATAAAGGTTGTATCACACACTCAAAACATTTCGGAAGAACAACTCTCTAGAACAATTTTTCTACTTTGTCACACGACATGAAACAGCAATCACTACGGATCGTTTTCAGGTTACCAGATAAAGTAAAAACTAGTTCTCCAATACAAATGATAATTGATGAAGGGTGATTCGATGCTGATAAATGATTGGTTGCTGAAAACGAACAACTTACAATTTTTTTGCGAAGGAAGGGAAAAAAATCGTGCGTCTTATCATTCACTGGTAAAACAGGTAGAAAAATTATCTGAAACAGTTGTTTTTCTGAAATAAATGGGTGTGTGATATCAGCCTAACACATTTCTCTTCCTAGCTTTAAATGGCCAGCTGTGCGATTGTTGGTTGTTGCCACCGCATTGGTCGGCATAGTGGTCAGTGATGCTGGCTGCCATGTCGTTGGTCTCAAGTTTGAATCCCGGGTAAAGGGAAGGTATGGATATGAGCATAGATGAGGGTATAATAGTCGCTCTGCATAGGCACTTGAAATACTAGCAAGCTGAAAGTTCTTTTGGTGTTTCGGTAATAAGAGGGTGGGAGATCTTCAAATCTATCCCCTTGTTGCTCTCCAATAAAGTTGGGTCTGAATGCCCAGTTACGGCTGTGGGACTTAACTTGTACAGAAATTGGTGAATTTCTGGTGTTTCGCTCATTTCTAACTGTTACCTGTTATGCAAGAATTCAAAGCTTTCCTAGGATGATGTTGTACTTCTTTTATTTTGACTAATTTTATCATTGCTCATGAATAGCTCAACTATGAAATATATATTTAAATACATATTTAGGATTTGGTACATAGTAATAAAACTTAATTATACTTGTTTAAAATTCGAATTTGTATAATAGTGAAAAGAAAACTAAACATTTTAGTTTAGTTTCCAGGTCAGATCGGACAAAATCTTCGAAAAAAAGATGCTTTAAATTATGCCTCGTGTTTCTGAATATTCCATTATTGCACAGGAAATTTTTCGCATAGTCAAGAGGAATTGGAAAAGTATTCTTTAATTACAAAGCGTAGATTCGATGGCTTTTCAGAATATAATTTTTACAAGCAAGTGTATTCTATGGATCTGAAGCCAGTGATTCAAATATATTTATAGCATCCTTGATCAACTATGTTTATAGCATCCTTCATAGATCCTATGAATCTGTTCACTGAGTTTGTGACCGTGGTAGCAGTAATTATAAAATAATTTGATACATTGGACTGTAGGCTTTTAATAATAAAGTGCTGTGAAAGGAAAAATAGATAAGGTAAAGAAACAAACATCTGCGTAACATAGTTTTATATTACGGAAGATCGGTTTCAGCCAGTAAAAAATGTCATTTTTAGAGGCCGATGATAAGGTATGTAACTCTATCAATGATATTCTATCTGTATAGCATTGCAATATTTGCGGTGCAGAAATAATAGTAAAAATTAACGCTGTTTGTAGAATAATAAACAGAGAAATAAAGAACGAAAGCGAACAATTTGCAGTTTCAATATTACGCAGATAAATTTTTTTGATTCCCTGCTAACATTTAGCCAGCACGCTCGCAATAAAAAAAAATCTCATGTGTACACCACGACTTCCTTGCACAGAATATTAAATTATACGCATTTTTGCTGCATTTCATTTAAACTTATTTCCTCGAATTTCATTAGAGATATATTCAAATAATTCAGTTCTCACTTCGCGGCAAAACAAAAATACATAAAGCCTCAAAATATCTTTATCGAAAATTGAAAATTATAAAACACCAAATACAGTTAAAACAATTAAAAAAAATTTTTACAATTGAAATTAAGAGTTTCTACGCAAAAACAAGCAATTCGGCCAGGAAGCAACAAGGCAGATTTTTCGGTGCACAAAACTGAAAGTTTACTTTTGGTCCACTCGGCAGAAAGCCACTTGTAACAGCTTTAGACATTGTTGCAATAATAATCTTAAACTTTTGAAATAGTTGAATTTGAAATCTATATGTTAATAAATGGCAATGTTTGAAACGCCAACACGAGAGCTGCGTGCGGTTCTCGCACGAAGTAAGAAAATCATTTTAATTTAAAAAGAGATAGAATACGTTTTGGCTGTTAATTTTTGATGTTACCTTTTCTTCGACTTATATGTTGCAGTTATGAAATTGATCTATTAAATAAAGTTTGCTGTGTTCCAATGGAGTTTGCTTTAATTACGAAACAAGCATTACAGTCTTAATTATTTTTGGAGGCACCGACGAGATAGAATAATCGTGCGTGCTTTTGAAATGAAAGCACATCTCCTGGAAAGCAAGGTATAGCATTTCTTTATTCCCAATTTCAAACGATATTATAAAGTTATTTGAACGAATTTTGATTTTAAACACTGCAGAAAAGCATACGAAAATGTGTTTTGCATCGTTGCAAATTTTAGTATAACTGTGCAAAAGTTTTCTGTGTTCTAAACTCAGTTTACTATTCCTTACTTAGTTTGAAGTGTCCATCATTGGACTTAGTTTGAAGTGTCCATCATTGGACTTAGTTTGAAGTGTCCATCATTGGACTTAGTTTGAAGTGTCCATCATTGGACTTAGTTTGAAGTGTCCATCATTGGACTTCGATAGTTTGAAGTGTTCATCATTGAACTTTAATACTCAAGTTTATCTTGCATTTTTACATATATATTTGAGTCGTAAATTATTGTATGTTATTTTATGGTGCATCACTGCATATCAACTGATGGTAACAGTCATAGGTTGTTCGGAATAAATGTGGTATTGCTTATTCTGAGCATTTAAACAAGTGCATTTAATTCCTTGTTGCCAGAGCACTTTATTTATTTATTGCAATTAAGTTGAGCTATTTTGAGGAAGCGTAAAGAACAGGGTGTTCGTAAACTTAAGAAGTAGAAAAAAATGTCTTTCTTAGGAAGAGCTCGTAAGGAGGATTTGCAGAATCTCGCAACTGAACTAGGTGTTCAGGTGACTGCTGATTTGAAAATAGTTGATCTGAAACAGAAAATTATTGAGAGCAGAGATTATGACGAAGTATTCGTCAAAGAAGTCTTAAACACGATAATAGAGGACCGAAAAGAGAGGGAAGAAAGAGAGGAACGTAGGAGACAGGAAGAGGAACGTAGGAGACAGGAAGAAGAACGTAGGAGACAGGAAGAGGAACGTAGGAGACAGGAAGTAGAGGAACGTAGAAGACAGGAAGAAGTAGAGGAACGTAGGAGACAGGAAGAAGTACAGGAACGTAGGAGACAGGAAGAAGTAGAGGAACGTAGGAGACAGGAAGAAGTAGAGGAACGAAGAAGGAAAGAACAATATGATTTAGAGAGATTAAAACTTGAAGCTGAGATAAAGTCTCAAACCACCGGACAGGTCCGGGCGAAAACGGAATTGCGACATCTGATGCAGAAATTTGACGACAAAGAAGGAGATATCAGTCTATATTTATCACTGTTTGAAAGGCAAGCAGAATGGGCTCAAATTGATAAAGAAGAATTTGTATCTCATTTGCTAGGACTACTTCCTTACGAAGTAACACAAATAATAGCTAGAGAACCCTCTGATAAAGCTAAAGATTATGAACATGTGAAGACTTTATTGCTAAAGCGTTTTAAATTAAGTCCTGAAAGGTTTAGGCAGAAATTCATGAAGCATCAAAAAAGTACCGAATCAACATGGGTGGATTTCAGCTATGAATTAGAAAATTATTGCAAGGAATGGGTAACTGGTTTGGGAGTTGAGAGTTTTGAACAGTTGTTGGACTTGATGGTGATTGATCAGCTTAAGCGTCGAGTCCCTCCTGAAATTCGAGATCATTTTCTTGACGAATGGGTAGAAATGATTTCGTCCAAGAAATTAGCCGAAAAACTTGATGCCTACGAAAACGTCCGTGGAAACTTCCAAAAAAATCTTGCAGCCGATCGGCGGAAAGGGAAATACAATCCAAAAACTCAAAGTAAAACAAATTCCGATGATAAAAATAATGCTGAAAATAAATGGCCTTCAAAGTTTAATTCGGGAAGCAAGATCTATCAACCTAGTAGTCCACGTCCAGATGATAAATATGAAAAACGAAAGTCACTGCAATGTTACCACTGTGGGTCCTATCAGCATCTAAGACCTCAGTGTCCAAAACTTAAGAATAGTACTGAATCTTCTGCTAATCTAAACAGAATTAGTTCAAGACCGGACGATGAATTTCTGTTACCTTATACTAGTATTGGATACGTAAATGGCTACAAAATTCCTATATTAAGAGATTCAGGTGCTAGTATTGATATAGTTTGTCGTAAATACATCACGCCAGAAATGCTGACAGGTGAAAAAGTGTGGGTGCAACAACCATTAGATTTAAATCCAACCTGTTTACCCTTGGCTGAAGTCGAACTAAACTGCGATCTCGGACATGTAATAACCAAGGCTGCCATTATTGGAAACGAACTCGACAAAGGAAGGTATTTATTAGGCAACCGAACTGCTGCACTACTGAATGAAAAAAAAGAACCTGAAAATCACTCTCACCAGGTTAATACAGTGACTACTAGAGCTCAAACGAAAAGAGATGCGGAACAAGTTTTTGAAAAATATGGCCGGCTTCTAAGATGCGATGTCAAATACGGAATGTATGGAACATCAGGAAGAAGAGGTTCTGGAAGGACTGGCATGGCATATGCATTTGTTGATTATGATGATAGACGAGATGCAGAGGATGCCATAAAGTATGAAAATGGACGAGAAATTCGAGGCCAGAGCATTGTTGGGGAATGGGCTAGAGGGCCATCCTATCGCTCAGGGGGTGGTTCTAAATATCAGCGAAGTTCAAGTTATAGAAGAGAGAGTTATGGACGATCATCACGTCAGAATAGTGAAGAATGTTATCGCTGTAGACGGACAGGACATTGGGCTCGTGATTGTCCTGAACTTGAAAGAGATAGATACTATCCTCGTTCTAGACATCGTTCTCGTACAAGGTCTAGGTCAAGATTACACCGTCACAAGAGGAGTATCTCACATAGTCGATCTAGGAGCCATGATCGTCACAGAAGGAGTTCTTCTGGCTATCGCCATAAAAGTAGAAGTGTAAGCAGAGATAAAAGAGTAAAGGCGAGGTCACCCAGCCGATCTGTAACACCATCCAAGTTAGTTTTCCGTTCACGATCAAGGTCGCATGGAAAAAGTCGAAGAAAATATGAAAAGTCATCTAAAAAGTCGCGTTCAAGAACTTTTCCCTTCGGAAAAGTTTCTCCGTTGGGGGAGAGATTGTAACAGCTTTAGATATTGTTGCAATAATAATCTTAAACTTTTGAAATAGTTGAATTTGAAATCTATATGTTAATAAATGGCAATGTTTGAAACGCCAACACGAGAGCTGCGTGCGGTTCTCGCACGAAGTAAGAAAATCATTTAATTTAAAAAGAGATAGAATACGTTTTGGCTGTTAATTTTTGATGTTACCTTTTCTTCGACTTATATGTTGCAGTTATGAAATTGATCTATTAAATAAAGTTTGCTGTGTTCCAATGGAGTTTGCTTTAATTACGAAACAAGCATTACACACTGAAGGTGCAGAAGCTGACTTAATTCACTATTCTGCTAAGTTTCAAATGTAAACAACTATGACAACCATGGTAAAGAAATTAGGCTTAGTCGCACTTAAACAACTTTAAATTGTTGTTAATTTTACAACTATTTCATGCAGATTAACTAAAGGCACAAACTTTAATTGGAAGATAAGAACACCATAATTCAATCATTTTTGAAGCAAAAAATGCACAATTAACCATCACATAAGAATAAAAAATGCTGAGCTCACTGAGCCGAGTAACAGATTGGGTATATATACATATATTTAATATTTTTGGTGCTGCCGATTGCAACCAAAAAGAGAGGTACACAACTATATGTTATAGCATACCTATATACAAAATTTCAACGTTCTGAGGCTATTCGTTTTTGAGGTATGCGAGATACATACATGCATACGTAAGTACGTACAGACGCCACGAAAAAGTCTCTTTTGAATCCATTTTAAGTCCTTTTTGCAACCCATTTTGGGAAAAAAAAAGTCCTTTGTTCTCTCCTTATGTACAGATGTCAAGCAAAAACATCAATAAATTGCACTCGATAGCGGTCAAAATGGATATTTTCGTTGAAATATGATACTCGAAAACTTTCGCGATGACAATACTTCCTTTATTTCGTACAAGGAAATAAAAAGGAGCAAGCTCAAGAACGCTATGAAGAAGTCGTTGAGCGAAACAAAAAAAGCGTAAAAGGTATTTAAAAGGGGGGGGGAGAAAGATATTTGAAGAAAGGAAAAAAGCTATTTGAAAAAATGTCTGGATTAACCATGGGAAGACCTAGGCACAGTTTTGGCAATTCAAATTACGGAAGCATGGCAAAATCAAAATAATTTCTCCCCTTCGTCCCTAAAGGGATGTTAATTTCATTTTAAAAATACACAAGATGTATCAAGAGGTCACAAAATTAACATCAATAAATTCAGATAATACGCTCTTAGTGCAGCTAGATATTTTGCACTGTATTTTACTCACGGCATTCGCGTTTCTGAAATAACACTCTTGCCCGCAGAATCAGCGATAGAACTAATGATACGAAAAAGACGCAAGTCGCATCAGGTGCAGCAAATTTCCGCTGCATGAATGGTTGAATCACTGGGTTAGTAGTTCTAAGATTCCTTATGTTTATGAAGTTATTAAGAGAAGTTTCTTCTTTGCAGGCTACTACCAACTAGCAAACATTCATGTGATTTATTTAATCTCTTGGATGAATTAAATGCCTCGAAAATTTTTGAACTAAATGCCGTGCGAAAGCTGTGGATATATATATATATACACTAAGGATGCTCAGGTAATGATGGATCACCAAGCTGGAACGTTTGCTAAAACAGATAAATCAAAGAAACGTAACAACAGCTATTTCATTCCTCATAGACATATATGTACCAGTCTCGAGAAACGTGCCTTCTAAGCATACGAATATGGAATTATTCAATAAAAATAATAAAGTATATAAAATCGCGGTTTCTTAAAAGCAGATTCTTCAAACTAATGTGGGAAAATTGTGAACGGACCATTAGTCCCTCCTGCAAGTAAGGTGATTATCTCGAGGAAAACGTTGACACGTTTGACTGAGCCATGGAAGTAGGAATAGGAGATGCCTTCCTCCCACTACGGCTGATGCAGTGTTGCCAATCTTGGGTAGCTTAAGGGGATGGTACTTTTTTTTTTACATCCAGAACTTGCTACCTTGACAGCGGTTTGGTAATATTTCCGCCCACGACAGTTCTGCACAAATCGGAAAACGGAGTAAGGCGATCAAGATTACGATCTGATGACAATAAAGTTAATGTTTAAATTTGAAATGGATAGTTGTTATTTACTATATTATCACAGAACTATTATATCGGCTAAAATTTCTAACAGAGGATGAATGTTCTGCTAAAAGACTTTTACTAGAAAATTTGAATTTGATAATAAATGTATGCGAAAACGTGTTTTAAGCTCAAATTTGCAACTTGATGGCTAAATGTAAATAAAAAATTATGCATTTAAAAATATTTGTAATTCGTCACCTAGGTCAGGTTAAGTTCTTTAAACACCGTAAAGCATGCAAGAGCTATCTTCCTAAGAGGAGAGATGCCTTCGTGGAGGACTTTCGAAGGAAAACTGACTTTTCGAGTGTGTGTAATTTTCATGAATTTCATATTCATACACATTTCTTACGTAAAAATTCCAATACACTAAATTATTGTTAATTATTTTACCCGAAAAATGTAGTGAATGCACAGAAAATAAAAGATTTGTACAAATCTTAATTTAATGAAATGTAACTTAATATAAAATTATAGTAGGCAATATCCGTAAATATGAATAATTTTATCACAATAAATTTTTCCCCCTTTATTTCTCTTCTTTCGATTAGTTATACATTTTTTTAAGCTTTTATTAGCTATAGTAATTTTTATTTCACATTTTAGTGTCATAAGGTATACGCTTTAAATATTTGTAAATAATATTTCTTGTTTACTGAGGTATAGAAAGCGTGCAGGATTTGTTTAGTTTGACTATTCTTAGTAAAACCATTTCAGAACATAATATTACTCCCAACGGATTAATGTTCCATGAAATTTCTGTTTGTAGTTCTAATAAAGAAAACAAAGACTGCACAGTAGCTAAGATTATGAAGCGAAGTGGAAACTTCCTCGTCTTACGTGAAATAATAATAAACTATCTTTTCAAGATTAAATGAAATTAATCAAACATTAAGCAAAGGTAATTGAATCCGCGAGTATAAAAGGGAGCTATTTAGTGCATGCGTAAGAGCAAAGAGAGTTAAAAATATTTTTTACGCATAGTAAAGGTTGACAGACTTGAGATCATTCTGCCAACTCCTAAATCCTAAATCAAAAGCACCTGTCATGAGCAAATTTATGCGCTTGATGACTAACGGGCTTTCCGAAGTAGATATTACTGTAAAATTATTTCCGCGATGTGTTACAACCTTATAGTATGTATTGCAAGGAATATATTATCTTGAAGTTCAGTCGCGATTTATGCCGCTAGTTTTAAACATTGTTTGGTGCTAGATGAAGGTAAGTCTTTAGAAGCAGAACAAGTTTTTATGGTTAGGTTAAGTTATCTGAATACGGAATAGTGGACAAAATCTATCCCTCTTAAGGAAAGGGATGTTTTCATGGAGGGCTGTCCAAGGTAATCGCTCGGCTTCATGTTACACTTGAAAAAAAAACCCTGAAAACTAACACGCAGCCTGTGGTTTGCCTGCAGGTGAACCCCGATCAAACTCGCAATATTCAGTGTCTTAACAACCGCCACTTGTGGTGGCCAAGAGTTTTTTTTAAACTTAATTCACATTTAATTTAAAATTAATTAACATTAATTCGCAACGTTTTCTTATGGAAAAACTGAGGCTTTTCCAATACACTTAGCTAGGTTCAGCAATACCTCAATTAACTGTGGTAATACGGAGATGCAAGCCTAGCTTCTACCTGTACCTATTCATGAACCCAATAAGACAATAACTTTCCGCTTGGTAAATTAATTCTAGAAATTGTAAACGTCCGCCATAAGACTCGAACAGCCGCTCGACTCTCTTGAATTCGGACAAAATGGACGAGTCGGGAATAAGATGTTGCAATCACTAACAAAAGTGTGAGAAAGACTGCATCGCAATTAAATTCGTGCTTTGAAAAGTAATGCTCAGTCATAAAAATTTGTTTTGCTTAAAAGAACTCATCTCCATATTGCATCAAACAGAGAGTTTTTAAAGCTAACAGCATAACAGCAACCTAACAGCATAAATTGAAACTGAAATTTCAAGTGACATATTACTTGTAACAGTATAAGGTATCAGCCATTGAAACAGTTTGCCATTAATATCTGTTTTGGAATTTTCACAATTTTTGAAAATTTGAGCTGAGCCTTTAGAGACATTCGTTTATTTTGGAAGGAGGAGAAATGAGAAATAAGCTATGTCCTCTCGGGAACCTTGAACCACGGACCTCTCAAATATGCGTCGAGCGCGTTGTCCACTACACCACGAAGACATGCCAAAAAGGTGGGAGAATTACCTCATATCCTCCTCCTTATAAAGGGCGACTGGGGATTAGGGGACCCAATCGCCGGTGGAGAATCATCATCCACCAACATTTTTAGTTCCGGCGTCACTGTAGATTTATTAGGTAGTTTTGAAGCAAGAGAAGAGACCAATGAGCAATGCTCTCGCCGGGACTTGAACCACGGGCCTGTCGAATACGCGTCGAGCGTGCTGACCACTACACCACGAAGGCATGCCAAGAAGGCGGGAGAAATACCATATAAGCCACTACTGAAACTGCGTTGACTTAGCTTTCATTGAATCTGAAGCTTGAATATAATAAATGAAGCTGATTTAGCCTGAATCACATTTGAAGTGAACATCGCAAGACGCTACAAATTAACGACAAGTTCCGTTAGAAATTTAATTATTCTTCATTTAAAAGATAGTAAAAGTATTCGAAATATCGAAACAATCTTTGATGTAAAGTGTTAAACTACCTTTGATATTATTAAACGATGGAAATTGCTTGGAACTGTTGAAAATACACTGAAGTAAGGACCACATTCCAAGGTAACCCCAAGGAATCGGAGATTTATCCTATAAAAAATCAAACGAGATGCAAAAATGAGTGCTGTAAGATTTACAGTGGACTTAGAAGAACGGTTCTAAAGAACGTTAACTCTGAAACTGTTAGAAAAGCCATTAGGGCACATAGAAATCATGGGCTATCAGCTATCTTGTTGTGGAAAATCTTCCACAACAAGAAAACAAGGAAAATACGCCTAGGATTTTCAAAATCTATGCTAAGCAAAGATTTATCATATAGGAACAATGTGATATTTTCAGACGATTCAAAATTTCATATAATTGGAACGAATTATTCTGTGACAAAAGCCGAAAGAACAACTGAGACGAAACACTTATTGCCTATTATAATACTAAGCATGAGTGTGAAGACATAATAATTGTGAGCTACCATTGAGATGGGAAATTTAGTTTTTCAAAAAATAATGAGGATTTTTATAAACATATAAATATTTATAATGAAACCTTGAAAACATCTGCAAGAAAACTAGGAATGCAAAAATAAATGTAATTCCATCAGGATAACGAATTCAAACCTACAGCTGTAAATGTTCACTTGTGGTTATACAACTATTTTGAAATTATCCAAATTTCTCCATATTTCTATGTATCTAAACCCTGTCGAATACATATGGACTGAATTGGAGAAAAGAACAAAGAAACGTGATATTTCTTCAAAAGCTTTATTAGAAGTAATTCTTACCGAAAAGTGGAACAAATAGAACATTCTTACATGAAACAATTAATTGAATCCATGCTAAAGCGCATGAACAATGTAGTTTTAGCTAAAGGATATCCAATGAAATACTGAATGCCCGGTTGTTTTCTAGTTTCATTAAATATAAGCTCTTCATTCAAAATGCCCGAATATGTGAGTTCATTTTCAGAACTTTTTAAATAAATAACCTTTTTGCAAAAACTATTTTGAATACTTTTTCAAAACAAGTGGGTTTTAAAAAAGACAATCAATAATTGAAAGATAAAATAAAGTCATTTTACTAATGTTTAATAACTTGTAGAATCATTAGATTATTTGGAAGCAGGAGAGATGAAAAATGAGCAATGCCCTTGCCGGGACGCGTAATGGCAGACAGCACATTAAGTTGAACAATGTTAAACGAATGTTAAACACTGCGCATGTCCAGAGGAGAATTTGGCGCAATTACGACTTTGGCTTAATTTTAAAAGAAGATAAATATGGTATATGGTTGATGTTCTGTTATCCGGTCGTAAACGGTTCGGGGTTTTAAAACTTCTTAGGTTGTATGTTGCTTCATTACTTAGGTTTAAATATTAATTGTAAACTCCCCAAATTTTCGTTTAAGAAGGATTATAAACAGGAACCATTACATGATGTTGTTTATTGATTGTACTTCTGAGAAATAAAAGCAATCGATCATTTACCATGCGTTCCATTCATAAATACTTTAACAATTTAAGGAATATATCTAGTTTAAATTACTGAACTAAAGGCAAAGAAATTATTACAAATAACTGATATTAAATGTAATGCTTATAAACACAATAAACCAAAATTAAATTAAACAGAAGCAAGTGCAAAAAGCACAAAAAAAAGTGTCCATAGTATTGCAATCGTAAAGAGTCGCTAAGGCCTACATGATGAACAGGCTTGTGTAGGGTTGTTTATTTTTATTCGCCAGTATTTCCTTCCACGCCAACAGTACACTATTGAGCATGCGCAGTAAGCGAAATTCATTAACATTTATCAACTCAATGTGCGGTTTGCTATTACGCTGTCGGGACTCGAACCACGAAGCTCTCGAATACGCGTCGAGCGTGCTGACCATTATACTACGAAGGCATGCGAAGTAGGCGGTAGAAGTACCTTTCATACATCTCCTTTTAGGGCGACTGGGGATTAGGAGACCTAATTGCCAAATACCGGTGATGGAGAATCATCATCCACCTCTTTTTTTGTTCGAACGTCAGTGTAGAGACATTAGGTATTTCAGAAGCAGGAGAGATGAAAAATGAGCAATGCCCTCGCCGGGATTCGAACCAAGGACCTCTCGAATACGCTTCGATCGTACTGACCACTACACCACGAAGTCATGCGAAGAAGGCGGGAGAAATACCTTATAAACTGATAGGTATAAATAAAACTGAAAAACTTAATGTCCGAAAATAAATGTGAGACACTACAAATATATGCCGGAAACAGTAGAAAAATTATTGGAAACAATATTATTTCTTTTTTTATACTAGAATTAGAATTCTTTGAAATGAAAGATTTGCCATAAATGTAGGATGGATTTCTTTTTTGACTGGCATAATTGTTTGCCCATAAATACATTGATAACACAAATTTTAGTATAAAGCACGTGGTGTGCATACACAATTACTACTGCATGAGACCATTTAGTCAACATCGCAGAGGCTGCAGCGATTGTTGGCCTGAGTTTTCAACCTTACTGATTTTAAAATACTCAGAGTGGTTGTCAGTCTTAATTGCTTCCGTTGTTTATTTACACGTATCCAGTAGTCAACGCAGACGAATACAATCTATCTATCCGTCTAATTATCACAGAAAAACAACGGAAGGTCTTCCAAAGTAAGGATCAGTATCACGCTTTCCGATGTGTTGGATGCATCGTTGAACATTCTTCTTCGTCCTGGACCATGGCCGAATCCATCCTTTTTAAGCGCCACGCACTGAATTATGGAACAGTCATTCCAACAATGAGTTTACAGAACTTTTTTTTTTTTTTTCGTTTCCTCCTTCCTTTGCACCTCTGAGCGGCACGCATAATTGCCAACCACGCTAATTGCTTTCTATAATCATCTCGATTGAATCACGCTCTGCTGCGGAGAAGCTTCCTTCTCTCCCAAGGATAGAAATGCGATGTGCAAAGTTACTGTAGTTCCAGATGCCTTGGTTCTCTGAAATATATATCACTCGCTTTTCTTAAAACGATTCTTATAAAGATACGTATTTTTGTCAAAAGCTCATAAACTGTAGTTTTGCATAATGATATTTAAGTCCACTTTCAGAGTAAGAACTAATACAGAATACTGAGTGTTACTATAATTATTTCATATTTGATGCCATAAAATTGTTTTGATTGCTTAAAAAACAAGTAGCGGAGTTATTTGAGCTGAACGACGGTTTTTGATGAAGTAATTAAACAAAATTACAAATTCAGATTACAATGTAACGTTTAAGAAAGAGTTTATAATTAAAAAAGTTATTTATATTGAAAATTATAGAAAAATGTTAAAATATATATATAAAAAAATCATATAATAATTCTCTTTTCTTACGAAATAAAAGTGATACCTGTTGATGCTAATTTATTAACCTAAATCGTTATGATTTAATAATAAAACTTATGAGGTATTTCTCCCGCCTTCTTAGCATGCCTTCGTGGTGTAGTGGTCAGCACGCTCGGCGCGGATTCGAGAGATCCGCGGTTCGGGTCCCGGCGACGGCATTGCTCATTCTTCCCATTCCCTACTACAAAATATTCTAATAACTCTACAGTGGCGCCCAAAAAAAAGGTGGTGGATGATGATTCTCCCGCATCAGGATTTGGGATTTGGACCCCTAATCCCAAGTCGGCCTTTAAAAGGAGAAGTATATAAGGTATTTCTTCCACCTTCTTAGCATGCCTTCGTGGTGTAGTGGTCAGCACGATCGACGCGTATTCAAGAAGTCTGTGGTTCGAGTCCCCGCGAGGGCATTGCTCATTTTTCATCTCTCCTGCTTAAAAAAAAAAAAAAAAAAAAAAGACTCTACAGTGGC
>KK121993.1:441742-475469 GCA_000611955.2 Stegodyphus mimosarum
AAAAAAAAAAAAAAAAAAACTAACGTCTGTGCAAAATCAAGAAGGATTTCCATTTTTAAATGTTCTGGCTTTTATTCCTGAATTTATTGTTTAAATGTTTAAATATAAAACAGCATAAAAATATTAAAATATTACAAAAGAAGAACTGCTTTTAAGCAAGATAAAAAAAATAAGAAACATATAAAGAGACTTGCGATCTATTATTTTACTATAAAATTTCATCATAATCGGTTAGAATGAGCATGTTCATTGTTTCAAACGGCACGGTAATTTTTTTTAAACACTATCTGGATGCTCCCACGTTTTGATAAATATATAATTTTTTTTTCCTCCTGTTTTTAATAAAGGCTACAGATATGCTTGTTTTACTGAAATCGAGTTAGTCATAAATTATTGTTTATAACCTTTAAACATACATCAGAAATCTAAACATGTTTCATAAGCTTCGGGCTTATTTTCTTTCTCAAGAAAAATGTCATGTTGCTGTAGAGCAGGGTTGCGAACGATGTCGATATAGAGCCTCTAGCGGTCGATGATGATCAAGGGTTGTATTGGGGGTCGATCGGCAACTGATCGACATAATCCAGATTTCAGTTGATCACGAAAATGTGTTAATAAAATTGATAATTAATTGTTTATTAATTTAAAGCTCTATCATGTAGTATAAAAATCATAGAAAATAAATATTAGAAAAATTATTTAATATAGTTTAAATCAATGATAGTTTTTAAAATATGCAAATTTTTAGACAGTAAATTCAGTATTAAAAATAAAACCCAGGAATTTAAAAATACAATAAAAAAAAAAAAAAAAAAAGAAGAGCGCAAAACTTACGGACTACAGCATAATCTAAGCCTATTTGCCTATTCTTTCACCCGTGCTGGCCGTTGAAACTTGACAGAAAATGTGCTCAGAATGGCAATTACTTTATCATTTACTTTATATAAATGTACACTTTACATTTGACAAAAACACTACAAGCTAACAGCTACTTTGCCTTACTACTGTACCACAGAAGAAGAAATCTTTGCGCCGTGCTAACACATCCATTGCGAAGAAACAACAACAACAACAACAACAACAACAAAAAAAAAAGCGGAAGATTACCAGCGACAACAGAATAACCGTATTGTCACATTCATGCTGCATTTGTAGCTCTCGGCTTTGCTGTACGAACTTACAAGCTGTTATGAGATTGTTAAGTCAGTTTTAATGCTTAAATTTATGGATTCTCAGAAATTGACGACCTTACACGAAAAAAGTAAATATCGGTAGTATTTTAAAGAATATTTAAAACTTGGTTTTATTTCGTTCTCGAGAAACGCAACATAACATTCGAGAAGAAAAACCATTGTCAATGATGACCTTCAAAAATGAAAGACCATTTTATGAAAATGCATGCAGATAAAAAGAAAACAAGTTTTGAAAACAGAAAGTTTGGAATATATTAAAATTCTCAAAGATAAATATTTAATGCGCTAAAAGAGAGGAATTGCATCATTTTTGACACCATCGAAATCTAAGATTTATGAAGAAGGACTCGGAGCTACATAAAAAAAATTCCTGCTTAATTGTAAAAAGAGGATACTCGCATACAAGTAGTAAGATTTTATTATTGCCAGTAATTCAAAAAGTAATAGCTATAGTTATGAAAAGGAATCTGGATCCAGTTTTATAAAGTTTGCCGCATAGTAACAATACAGTTTAGCATGATGTCTATAGATAGAATATCTAAACTATTTAACAACTGATGACACAACAAGTTAATAAATTCGCCATACGGCTGGGTAAATCAACTTTTGAAAGGAACAGTGTTTTAATGACCATGGGTGTTATTATAGTAATGCTAAAGAAGAAATACAGGAGTTTTTTTGTGCAAAGGCTCTCGTAGCATATACAGGAGACGATATATTTCACTACGTTGAAAACATTTTCAACCAATATGATATCCTTCTGTCCATTATTACTGCAGCTTCATATGATGGCGCATCATCGATAATCAGAAATCATCTTGCCGTTTTAGCGGATCTAAAAAAAAAAAAAAAGTTCCTTAACATCTGGAATAGTTGCGAAACATATTCAGGAAGATCTTTAGACTTTTTAAACTATGCATCAAAGCAATAAATACTATCAAAGCTAAAGCTTGGAATAACCTTCTTTTAGCACAGCTTCTGTAATCACAATGATGAAAACTGTAACAATTTACTTCATGCGGAGGTGCACTGCCTCTTCAAGGATAACTGTTTACACTGTTATGCAAACATTTTTAATACAGTGACTCACGTTTTGGAGCTGAAAGCTATATGGCGACACAATTAAAAATTTCGATACTTGGCTGGTATACGTTCATTGCTCAACGCCACACAAAACAGTATAGAAGGAAGAGACATCATTCTCATCAAAGCTAAAATAATTAACTTCGGTTTTCGTTCTAAATTTGAGTTGTTTATATCGACACTAACGCCCCTCCCGCCAAAAAAATTCCATTACCTTATTAACTTAATGCGATTGTCCGTTATTGAAAAGTATTCTATTTCTTCAGAAGATATAGTGTTATATACAAGTATCTTGAAAAATGTAAAAGAAAATTTTAATGTTCGCTTCCAAGGCAATGAATATTTGAATATGCCAACATAGCTTATCGATTCGCTGAGCAGTGATGTATCTAATATTTATATCTTGAGGGAAAAAAATAAGATTGCGCTGAACGGGGTTGCTAAACCACAAATTTTATTCAAAACACATCAGTATCTTAAGTTCTGGAATTTAAAAGTCATCCGAGAGAACCATCCCCAAATAAAAATTGTAACTCTATACCGACGTTATTGACTTTTCCCTCTTCATACAGTGGAAACATGCTTCAGTCAAGTCAATACCTTAACTACAGAAAACAAGAAGCATGTTAGATATTTTTTAACTAGATTATTTAAGAATCAAGTTGGTCAATTTTATGTCAAATATTTAAAGAACTGCTTCAAAACATTAAGTGCAGATATCGCGTTAATTAAAATCAAACTTTTCACCTTTTGTGGACCTAGAGTCTATGATTTTGTTTCTGAAACTTATTTATACTCGCAAAGTTAATAATAATAATAATACAAAAATACTAAAACGCAAATCTAATAAAATATAATTTTCAAAACGTTTGCTCATATTCTTAGTTTAATTACTATCTTTAAGTTATTTATTTGTAATTATTTCTATTACGATTACATTGTATGCTCTGTATTCTAGAAAAAAATGTAAAAGGGTCGATGAAGAAAACCATGCTTTCGAAAGGGGTCGATGCAAGACAAAATGTGAGAATCCCTGCTGCAGAGCTTCGAAGATCACTGCTTGAAATTTTGACTTAATTTCCAACAGATCAAGCGCGTACATTTCAAATAAATATTTCATTAATTGAGAACAAAAATATTCCAGCTACAGATATAAATATTATAAACAATCCGGAGTTAAGAAAAGTTTTGCTCAGGTAAAAAAAAAATAACTTATAGTGTTAGTAGATTCAGGAGAAACGTAGGAGGTCAAGTTTTTGAGCTCAAGAAGAATTTCTATGAAATCAGTTTTGAATATATTAATAAGTGCGAGTATAGTCTAGAAAATGATGAGCAGTTCAGACGAGTTCTTCTAAAGAAGGCATGTAATTCGGAACACAAATTACAGGACATCTTGACTGAAGAACTCACTACACTCAGCGAAAGACAGGAAAAGCGTGCATCGAAATCGTCAAATATCCACAATTTTGAGGCATCTGAAACAACGGAATAATCAAAACATTCTTCTATATCATGGTATGATATAGATCTTTTCTGAAATGAACGAAAGACGACTAGATTTTCAAGACGTCTTAATTCTATAGAGTTCATTCTTTTTTCTTTCATGATGTTTTGCATTTGTTGAAATGATATTTTCTGTTACAAACAATGTGTCGTTAAAGTACTGAAAAGATAAAACCTGGCAAGTTGTGGAATAGAATTCATGGTATGAGTTTGGTGAAATAAACTCCTCCTCTAAATTGTACTTTAATTTGACTCTCCTACTGAAGAATAATGTAGGCTCAATATGTTTATGTTACAAAAGTTCTTTTAACGTCTCTCTGACATCTTTTAAGTTATTATTAGCTAGAGAGTTTGAGCCATTCCAATATCTTATTTCTGACACACGAAAATGCGTACGTTTTCGACTCACATACTCTATTCGTCATACGAACAGCAACTATTATTTTAATGTATATTTTTTAATGTAGATGCCTGTGTACACCAGAAGCAAAATAAGAAATTTGGAAGCTTATCTACCAGAGGAACACAGAAACCGATTTTATTTACGATATTCATAACATAAAATAAAATTTGTTGTAAAATGTTCTTATCTAGGTAAAATGAATATTTAAATTGTAGCGTTATTAGGTTACTTTGAAGAAGAAGATATGAAAAATAAGCGTTCCACCACCTTTTAGTTCGGGCACCACTGTAGAGTCATAAGGATTTTTTGAGAAGCAGGAGACGTGAAAAATGAGCAATGCCCTCGCCGGAACTTAAGAGAATTTGACGAAATTGTAAAGTAACTTTAAACAGCCTATGTACCTATGAAATAAAGTTTAAGCTGAATTTTCTTAATGTATTGTAAAAGTTTCATGTAGTACGATTTCGTGTTACAAACGTTAAAAGTTCTATAAATATATGTGTTAAGGAAAGTAAATGCTTGCATAGTCTTAAGATATAATATTTTAAAACTTATGAGTTTCAACTCTTTTCTGTCAAGTTTGTCCCACTTGAGGTAAAATGTTCACTTTGAAAAAGAATTTCACTCAACACCTAAAAATTCATTCAAGAAAGAAATCCATTCAGCAATACATTGCGTGGAGTGTGATATTTTACACATTCGGCGTAGTACTTTGAACAGATATATAAAAATTCATACTGAATAACAATCTCTTCAGTGCAGTTGTAAGGTTTTAGTTTAAACTAACGAAGTTTTATGTTAATTCCTCTTTCCTGTGAACTCTTATTTCAACTTCCCGTTAGAATGAGCGCGCGTTTCAGCTTTATGCTAATTTGAAGTGGAGCCAAGTTTTGTATTTAAAGGTTAGCGAGGAACTTCTGAGTGTGAGAGAGCTTTTAGTCTCAGATCACTTCGGCTCTGTTCGACGTTTGCTTGACTAGCTAGTATTTAAGTTCTAAGCCTTAGCGCTGTTACTCTAATACTTATAAAAGTAATCTAAGTGCGTTAGTATTAGCCAAATCTTGCTACGCACCATTGATAGTTTAGCATAGAGGCCAACCTCGCGTTTAAAGCTCTGAGAGCAACGACTACTTAATTTTCTACTCAACGTTATTTTATATTATTTGATTGTTCAGTTTAGACCCTAGTGCGGTCATTATTTTCTGTTATCCCTTCCGAGTTGGGAAGTGGCTGTAAATAGTGATTTAATAAAAGGGGATTTTAAATCCTTCTTACGTGCAGTTATTCTACCACATACCAGAACTTAGCTGCATTCAGCTCCCTGTTCGAGATCAGGACTTTGACACTGTTACGACAATGTTCGCCAAAAGTATGCACAGAACACTCAGTACTGATACAGTATGTGTTCCAAGCGATTTACTTGCACTGATATTTTAAGAGTTGATGAAGCGATTTATTTCGGAAAATTAACTTTTATATATAAGATATATATACAAGTTTTCCCTCAAACAAGTGATTTGAATAGACAGCAGAAATCTCATGAAAGGACCTACAGGCGTAAGGTATGTCGTAAGAAATTTAATAAATTTGGTAACATGGAACTTCATGGATCTTCTTATCTTAGAAGTTGTGCTGAGTGTTCCGAAGCTTTTATGAGTCAAACAGATTTAAGGACATGCATAAAAATACATGAAGTCGTTTTCAAATGAAGTAGGTACTCAGAGTTTCAATAGCAAATATAATGTTTGAAACAGAAAAGATGTTTTGAAACAGCAAGAAGCTTCTCATGTTAGAAATTGCACGCACTGCTGACAAGTGTTTAAAAGAAAAAGTGATCTTATACATCACATTCGAGTGAAGCATGCCCTGACGCGAAGCTATGATAAAATAAAGAAATTTATGAACATGTCAATGCACATAAACCTATTAAAATCACAAGTCTCAAAGACATGTTCTCAACCGAAAGTTTTAGATATTTTCTCGAATGCAGAGAATGATCATGACCTAGGTGTGTTTCTTGAGTGTATAAAATCGCAACTTGCAGAAAAGCTGAGTGATAATATAGCTACGTATCGATGTCTGAAATGGTATGCTGTTGTTACCGTTAAAAAATGCGTCGTGAGTATGAAAATGGAGAAACTGAAATATATTCATATTTTCGTAGCAACTGCTTGCAATTAATTGAAGGGTATGATATAGAAAGAGAAATTAAAGAAGCTTTCGGAAAAATAAAAGTAGTTATGACGAGTTTATTGAATATAGCTCAGGGAGGATTCTGGAAAACGTTATTAAATGTAGACTAAATATGATATCTGGAGCCCTTTCTTATTACAGTTAATTATTCAGCTCTAGTATAAGTAAGAATATTAACTTGAAAAACAAATTGAAAAAAAATAAATAATTAATAAATAAAAAAGTAAAATAAAATATATATACCTATATTAAATGATGAGATTATATTGATTAACGTAAATAACTGATGATACATGTGCACAGTGAATGCTGACTTTTATGGAGTCCTAAGCATTACTGGAAATATCATTCATAAAACTTTTACTTAATTTTATGTGATACATTTCCGAATTTAATAATATCTGGTAGGTTGTCCGTAATAAAAGGCTTATTCTAAAAGCATTAGGGTTAAGTTATTTCATCAGATACCTAATATGAACAAGTGTTTTTTTCTAAAACAGTTGTCCATGAAAACTGATATATTCGTAATTATTTAGCGTTGGAAAGGGTAGTACGATAAAAAGAGTATAACAACATAATATCTTCTTACATAACTTACGTATCATCTCCATAACATAACTTACGACATCTTAACGTAACATCTTTTTCTGAAACTGAATATAACATAAATTGAGTCATCTATATATATAAAGAAGAAAGTTCGTTTGTTTGTTCGCTAATAACTCTGTCACTACTATAGCTATCGTCACCCAAACGTTTTACAATTCTTTTCTGGGTCCTGAAAAAGGTTGACGTCCACCTTTCCCCCCCAAAAAAAGTAGTTAAAATCAGAGGTATTAATTAAAAACTCGGAAAAACAATAATTTTCGCCCTCATTTTTTCGAGTGGCAACAGTCTCGCAAGTAGGAGAGGAAAATCTGCTTCATTTCGAAAGTTGTTGCCACTGCTGGCTTTCAAAGAGTTTGTTAATAAAAATTTCTAAGCTTTACGACGACATAAAAATAGCATTGCCAAACATTAAATACATTATTCCGGATTCCAAAAATTCGTGGGAAGCATTTCGACTATTCCCATCTTCGTACGACTTTAATCAGCCGATATATTAATAAAAAACTCTGTAAGCGCTAGTTTTCGCACTCATTTTTCCGAGTGGCAACAGTCTGGCACGTTGGAGATAAAAATGTTTATTTCGAAAAGTGTTGCTACTGCTCGCTTTTTAAATCTTAAAGTTTGTTAAACAAAAATTTGTAAGTTTTACAAAATCTCTCTTCTCTCTCTCTATATATATATAAAAAGAATGTCTGTTTGTGTATTTGTTTGTTTAATCCCATTATTGATTTCTGATCAACTACGATAAATATTTTGCCACATTTAATCGACCAAAATTGAATATAGGTGAAATATTGGATGGAACTTGAGTTTTTACGATCATTTGATTAGAAAGACGAAAATTATTAAAAACGGCGTGCCATTGTTGCTGACATAATTAAGAATAAGAGAGAGAATTAGTTTATTTTTCTATCGAAATTTTTTATGTGAGTTCCATATCGCATCTGAAGGAAAAATGTATACTATGAATCTTATTTTTTGCATCGTTATTAGAGAAGGATTACAGCAGTATCGTTCTCTCTGTTGTTAGACACGTTGCTCTCAATTTAACTTAACTGGCATCGAGTACTTCCGTTAGTAATAAATAATGATGGGCAAATATGACTAAATTTCTTTATCTCCAGTGTTTGAAGCAAACTATTATAGATAATTAATGAAAACTTGACCATTTGAGATAATTCTAGAAAAAAGAAACGCAGAGGAATGTAAAAAGAGTGGATTACAATACTATATACAGTAATTTCTTAATCTTATGTCACGGCAGAAAGACAAAAGCAAAGAACTTACGTCGTTCAACATCGTTTTTAAACATTATCGCGATATAGTTTGTAAATAAACAGCCATTCCTTCAAAACACAAAGTGCTCACTACCGTGAAACATCATGCGACTACTATAATTCCTCCTGTACTAGTTTATTTCAAGAAAGTGTTGAGATTTCACATCATTTATGCATCATCAGAGGTCATCATCTCATTCCTTCTCTACAGGTCTAACACTGGAGTAAATAACCTGATGACGGTTGTATAGCTGACCTTACATGAAGAAAGGAGATATTATTGCGAGGGGATCGGGGAAAAGGGGAATCAAAGCTGAAGCTCCTAGATGCACGCGCAAACATACTGAGTGAGAAGACCAGCGACGAGCAAATGCGTAGTAAATTATAAACGAAGAGGCCCCTCCATCTAATATTAACGGGTTTTCGCCTCGCAAGGAAACTCGGGTCCAAGGAAAATCAACATAACTCGTGGCAATGTCATTACGAGCGAAGGAGTCCATCAGAATGGGTAATGGTCTCACGTACGGCCCGAGGTTCGTAAGTGGTCAGTTTCTTGCAGCAAGCGCTGTGATGTAGTGGGGAAAGTAAGCACATATATCAAGCGTTCTTTTTAGAAATCGTAAGGTAAAAAGACGTTTCATGAAAATCCGTTCAATTTGAGCTGTCAAGCTTTTAGAATCTTCTTAAAGAAAATAGTCTTCGATCTCATTGGAAATTTATCAACGATAGTTATTACTCTTTTGTACCACTTTCCTTTGAAAAAAAAACTGATGTAACCAGATTATGGCCTGCCGTTAAGATGAGAGTTGTTCTATTAATTCCCGTTCAATTGTTGTCGAAAATTCCCATTCAATTCCATGTTTTAATACAGAATTGGTGAAAGAGCAACGAGCTTTAATTAAACTATCGTTTGTAAATAAAATCTAATTTGAGGTTAATTATAAAGCCTACTCATTTCTTATTATTCTAATCTCCCATGCAAAGGACAAAGACAATACACGTGGTCATACACACATCCGTTCTCATGCTTTCATTTAGAAATATCACATCGATCATATTATACCCTCTGGTTACATAATACTTGAGATTCACAAATCAGTGATCTTTGTGCGGTTCCACCTTTTTATTTAACAGTTAAAAATAGGGAACCTTTTACACAGATAAGCGAATAATCGTTTGAGTGTGTGAACAGATACGCAAGATTCAAGAAGGGTTAATTCTCCCTTATTTCTCAAACTAAGATTTAACACAGTCGGCTCCTATCTCAGAGCGTACAGCAAAGCCTCCACTTGGGCTTGACTCAAAGTAATAAGAACTAAACTAATGCTTAACTAAAAAGTTGTAGCCGAAGCTATCAAGATTCTAAGTAGTTGTCCCCTAAATCTTAATTAAGTAGGCGAAGCTATCAAGGGCCTGAAGTACGGCCGAGCGTAGTAATAGCTTAGAGAGAGACGTAGCCCAAAAGGCAAACGCGCGCTATTCAGAAACTTTGGCTCTCTAACAAAGTCAGTGAAACTTCGACTTAAATAATACTCTTACTCATTTGCATTAAACGCGATTCTGAAAGCACATTCTTGTAAAAAATTATAAGCTGAAAATAGAAAAGATAGGAAAGTGGCTTTAACTAAAGATAACTGTTAAAAACTTAGGATAAACCTTACTTACAACTTAACGATCATAAAATCTTTAAAAGCAGCATATCTTTAGAATTTCTGATAGAATGTCAAGTGTTGCATACATTCCTTTTTCAATCTTTTCTCAATTTATGATACCAGTATTCACTTTTGATAAGACGGCACACTTTTTTTATTCGTCACTTTAGCTCTATTTATTGAACATTTCTTTCTTCGCACTTTTTTTCTACGCCACATGATACTCCACAACAAATTCACAAATTCTTCAAAATTTATATATTTTTGGTATTCTCAATAGAGTGTTAATTGTTGTTCATACATATTTTTATATTGGCTATATTATTTATATCTACTATATTAATTCTTTAAAAATAATACATAGCAATAACATTTGGTAGAAGCATGTTTTTGCTTGAAAAACGACTCGACACAAAAGTGCAGCGAACACAAAACTGAGGATTGGGGTTCATACATTTAATTGCTTCATAACGAGAGCTCGTCTTCATAATAAGCTTATTTTCGTGGCATTTTTCATAATTCCAATAATGCATTTAATGAGTATAAATATGTAATACAATCAGATACCTATTTTAGATACCAAAATTGAGAAGTTTTAGATTATCTCATAATATATTTTTTTATGAAAGCCTGTTCTGAGTTTCAGGTAACGCATCTCTTCAGGTTTATCAGCTTTAGCAGCCGTCCAGACGGTATAGTGGTTAGGGAACCTACCGCGATTACGAAGGGTCCAGGTTCGAATCATCCCGCAGAAGGCATGGATGTTTACAAATGTATTGTGTCTCTGCGGCATCGGAACACTCAAATGCATGGCAAGCCGGAAGTCCTGTCGAGAGGTTGTGGTAGAGAAAGAGGAGTGGGAGACCTTTAGAGCTGTTCCCCCTCCCAGGGTCCTCTCCATAAATATTGGGGCAGAACTGAGCGAAGTCTTACTGTCACCTGTGTGTTGCTCTAGCCAACGACAGACGCAATCTTGCTCTGATTGCCGCAATGAATTTCGTGGGCCTGTTCTGATGTTACTGTCAGACAAGTGAGATAAGTCACAACAATACAACACACACATCAGTTTTAGCCTAAATCTAAAATGTTGTTCCCATTTTTAAAAAAAGTCTCTTAAATAGTAAAATTGAAAAGTTTTGGATTTTATTTTAATATAGTGTTGCATTAAAAACTGCTGTGGGCTTAAGTTAAGTATAACTTCCAGTTGTCCATTAAAAGACTGTTATAGGCTTCCTGTCAAGTACTATTTCCGGCTGTTCAGCTTTATCCAAAATCTAATTAACTCTTTATATGAATGTAGAAAGTTTAAATCAGGAAAATATAAATTTTTGAATCTTTCAATTAAGAGTCATCGCTGACGAAAAAATCGTTGTACAGAGGGGGATATTATTGAAAAAACAGTAAAAACACATTGTGCAGATTATAATCCGCGCTTATTCATTGAAAACTCCCTATCGAAGTTTTGAACCGAAAATATTACCCCACATTCTTATGGGTATTTTTTGACGGGCGGTTATAAAAACAGCGATAGCGCGTTTTCCCTTTAGTGCAGCCATCAAGTTCGAGTAGTGTAATCAAGCCTTTAAGGGCTTCAAATAAAGTACGTTTCCAGTTGATTAGTTTTAATCAAAATCTAATTAACTCTTTAAATGTACTCAGAAATCTTAAATACGGAAAATAGAAGTTTTTAGAAGTTTAATATAAGAGTTCTCGTATATAAAAAAATTGTCACACACATATAGACACAAAGACATTATCGTAGAAATAGTAAAAATGTGTTTCGAAGACACTAATTTATACTTGTTCACGGAAAACTCACTACCAAACTTTTGGACATAAACCTTCTTTATCTATGTATACAGACTGGCGGGAGGTAAAAGGAATTTACTGAAATATAGTTTAGATCCCTCGGATTTATTCGAAGAAATTTCATAAAAGAAAGACAAACAAAAAAGAACATTAAACTACTGTTTTTAAAATATGCGCTGTATGATTACTATTGAGTTGATTACTTCCTTGAGATTCTTAACTTTTCTATTTTTACTGTTGCCGTCAAACTGTAGAGACATCAGGTTTTTGTAAAAGGGGCATGAAAAAATGCGCAGTGCCCTTGCCGGGAATCGAACGCTGGACCTCTCGAATACGCGTTCAGCATGCTACCAATTGCACAGCAAAAGCATGCGCAAAGAAGGAAGAAATTATCTTATGAGGCAAACAGCAAGCAAATGCCAGAACCTTTTTGCAGATGATTCAATATTACAATGCTGAAGAAAATGTCTGAATACCCGAATAAAAGTATGATAGCATATCGTCTCCAAAGATTATTCATTATTTTCTTAACGGCTGTAGGATTTCCCTTATTTAACATAACAAATTATTTTAAGTTTGATACCTTTCCTGAACTCCTCAATTTCTCCTCACATTTCCTCTCCAGGATGTAAATTTAAATTTAAGTGAAGTGAGTATTTAAACGGGTGAATCTCTGAGTTTATTCAGAGCGTGTTTTCGCTGGTCAGCGCCCGTTTCGTTGCTTATTTCGCTGTTACGTTAGTAAGCCCCTTGGACTTAATAATCGTCACGCCTGTTAGGTTTGTGAGTCAACCTAAGTTAGCCGCAACTTAACGTGCTAATCTAGCACTATTCTAATTAGACTTTGAATTGATTTACATTCTACGTTTAAGTTTCATCGCAAGTTGACGGTGTTATTATAAAGCACGAAGTCCTTCTGTTCTTTCTTAGACTTAATAAAGGGTTATTTTCACTCTTCTTCTGTGCTGGCATCATTTCACGCCTGTGCGAGAATTGGCCAGGTTCCTTGTAGGATCTAGTTTAGTTTATGTGGAATGGAAGAGAAAGATCTTACATGACTATCTAGTACGTTCAAAGCCATCTAACGTACTTTGCCATGTTTAAGTCATTAAATCTATTCCGTCAAAGACTAACTACTTCTATTTTATACTTTTAATTTAGAGACAGCTGATATTTGGACAATATCATACATTTCATGTAGGCATAAAGTACTGACAGCTTTAATAAATTCTTCTAACAATTTTGATTTTTATAAAAATCACGTTATTTTGCAATGGGATTTCAATTCATTATATTCTTTTTTCATATCAGGAAACTATGGGAATGATTAACGGTCTACTCTTTCAGTTTACCATAAGAACACTCATATTTTGCTTTGTCGCTTATATTTCTTTCCTAAACTAACTAGATAAACGTAAATTTGCTTATGTTTAATACATTTCTTTCATTGGTTTATGTAAGCTTCAAAAACAGTTTTACATTGCGGATGTAATTTTCAAACAGTTTGTTTTCTAGTACAGTTTTAGGCTTCTCGAACCTGGAAGCACGAAAAATCAGCGATGCTTTCGCCAAGATTCGAACTCCGGATCTTCCCACTGCTTCGCACGAACAGACAAAGGCGAAAATTCTTTAAAGCCTTATATGTGAGACGTGGAAACTTAAACATTAAAAGCTAACTCTCTGTATTAATGATCAACAAAAGATAAGAAGGCCAGTTTCACATCATGATTTCAGGGCATTCTCCTTAACGAGAATTCTCTTATAACTCTCTTAGATTCCCTTCATTTTTCTTTTCTTTCTTAATGCATTTTACAGTCACATATTTCATTCTTAGTTATTTTGCATTTGCAAAATAACTAAGAATGAATGCCAAATGCATCTTTTGCATTTCGCTTCTTTAACATCAAAGATAAAAGGAATAAACCCGTTGCTAAGAATAATAGCTATTAATGGCAAAGTAATTTAATAAATAAGTATAATAATTCACTTATAATTCACTCAAGGGTAGTACTGTGTCTCAGACAGGTACAACATTAAAGAAACGTTCTTTCCATTTCTCTATGTTTGTATCAAACACTCATATTATCAAATTTACCTTGGATTTTTGTTTTTTATTTAACAGTTTCATGAATAATATGTATACTTCCTTAAGCAAATGCTTCGGGAGAAAACATCCGGTGGAATACTTTTCAAGAAGACTTAAAAGAGATAAGCTTCAGGGACTTAATAATATAATGATAGCGTAGTCGTCTGTAAGAAATCGAGTTGAATCGTAAATGATTAACAGTCATTTTAAATTTCTGATTCCCATAAAATCTTCGAAATTTTTGATAATCTCTAAGCTAATTTGTTTTGCAGATACTACCATGTTCTTAAACAAATACATAGATAAAAACTTTATAATCCGCCAGAAACCGTGGGGTTTCTCTTAGAAATCTCCATAAAGGTACATAATCCTCCACCAAATGGATAGAACTTCCAGATAGATAGGCTAATTTGTTTTGCAGATACAACCATATTATTAAACAAACGTATAGATAAAATCCATAGATAAAAACCTTATAGTCCACCAGACGCCGTGTGGTTTCTCTTAGAAATCTTCAGAAAGGTACATACTTCTCCACCAAATGGATAAAACTTTCAGATGGATAGGCTAATTTGTTTTGCAGATACAACCACTGTCTTAAACAAATGTATAGGTAAAATCTATAGATAAAAACCTTCTGCCAGAAGCCGTGTGGTTTCTCTTAGAAATCTCTAGAAAGGTACAAAATCCTCTACCAAAAAGCATAACCTAAAGGATCTCCAGTGATACATTCATGATCTTATATGCAAATATGTTTGATTTCTATTTCAAGGGTGTTTTTTTTTTCCCAGCATTTTCAACCGATAAAGACATACTACATCACTTTTTATTTCAAAAGATATGCTATTGTTTCAACATCAGTTTTCAGAGATGAAAACAAAATTAAAATTTTTATGAAGATAGTTCTACTGTTCTTTATTATACTTACATATTTATGCGCTTCAGTTTTGTTCAAAATGCTTGCGAAAATTATTTTTGTGATAGTTAAGAATATTAAAGAAACAGGAATTTAAAGTATTAATTTTTAACCATTGTTAACGATTTCAAGGATGAATTGTTCATCTTTATAATGTTAGGCTAATATTTTTAAAAATTTAATTACTATATGATCTATGTTAATAAGTTATATTGCCGTGTTAAAAAGGACACGTCAAATGAAATTAATTGATAAATAAATTTTTAAAAAATCTGAAAGCTTTCAGATTTTATATTACGCCCAAAAGGTGTTTTTTTAACGTTTTGTATGTTACCTTTATTTATTAATGTTCTTCGAACTTAAACCATAAAATGTAATGCAACAGCAATATCGCAAAATATTTAAAAAAGAGCATATCTTTAGAATTTCCGATACAGAGTCTTGCGCACTGGAGATAAAAGTATTTTTTTCCCGTACAGTGTTACCATTGCTCGCTTTGGAATTGTTGAGTTTCTTAATCAAAACTCATGAATGCTTTACAAAATATAAAATGGATAATAAAACAAATTCGGGCTTCTAGATGCCCCTATTCGGGTGGAGACGTACGTTATTATTTGATGGCTCTAGGTACCTTTGTTTTATCACAATGTGAGAAACAGGCATATATTTATGCAAATACTTCATTATTCAATTTCTTTAAATATAATACAGGGTTCTAATATTTGGTGGCAACAATTTAAAAAGTGATTCGCCGTTTATAGTGAATGAAGGCAAAACGCCAAAACGAAATTAATAGCCTTTCTGGGCAAATTGCCGCTTTGGGGTAAAAATTAGCTATTGGGGTTGTGTATCTAAAATTACTATGACACCCTTCGAAAATCTGCAACACTTCTTCGAGTTAAGGAAGGAATCTTAAGGAAATGAATAATAATTTTTAAGGAAATTAATCGTATTAGCAGTTAACAGTTATTGTTCTTAGCAGCAGCTTTAAGTTATATGCTGTTTTGGGGGAAAGGAGGAGGTCTTCTTTTCTCACTAGCCAAATTTCTAGTCCTCCTCTTTAGAAAAGTCTTGCTAATAAGAGAAAGAGTAAGAAATTATCTACTATATCTTATATTTTTACTAATAACTTTTTTCTCACAGGAAATTGGATTGCTCTTTCTCGTGTGTCTCTGGATTTCATTTTATTAATAATTTTGTTTTAAAAATATTATGCAAAGTTTTTCGATTAATTTCATACTATGTGATTTAATATATCTGTGAATGTATCAAGTTGATTGAAAAGCAAGGTTGAGACAGCAACTTCAAAACAAAGAAAAGTACTCTTTTGCATACATTTATAAATAATATAATATCTATCACATTCTATGACTATTGCACATCTTTAAAACAATTTTTCAATTTTCATTTTGAAATTTTTCTTAGTTCTGATGCAAAATATTCATTTATTCTTTTTTCTTACTTTCTGCTGAAGAACATTTTTCAAAGAGCAAAATACTCCCGTGACCTAAGCAGCAACACTTTCAGCAAGATCTAAATCCACGAGGATATTTGCAGTATGTGACTTATCATTCTTCTGCTGAATAGTGATACGAGTTACGTTGATCAATGTAGAGTGCTTTATTTTTCAAGTTCACTTTAAATAACTTAATTGAAGACAACAGTTATTTGCAACCTTTAAGCTAGTTAATAAGAGTTTTAATGAAATTAAACTTTCTTTATTCCTTTAATAATAAACTTTATTATTATTGGAATAAACTTTATTATTTACAATAATAATAAAGCTTATTATTTAATAAACTTTATTATTATTATTTCTTTATTCTTTTCTTTTTATTTATTCCTTATTTAACTTTAAATTTTCTTTATTCTTAACTAATAACATGAAATGCAGAGCAGAAACTGCTTCAGATGCAGTCCTGTTTTTTTTTCTGTTTTGGAACACATGAAATTGGTTTTATTTTTGCATCAACTACCATCCTTTTCTAGGATAATGTTAGCATAAAGGGTTTTTCTTTTCATCTCCAATCGCCATAGCTATAAGAAAGGCCTCCACTGCATTTTTTGTGAGCAGAGATGTGCAAATCGATATTCGTTGCTGAATGGTTTTCAGCTATATGTTCATGCGTTGCAGAAACAGCAGCATGATAAATGTTTCCTATTCATTTCAAGTGTCTATCGCTATTCATATTCACAGTTGAGTCTCTTCGCTATTTAATTAATGGCGAATACCTAAAAGTAATCGTGTATAATATGTGATCTACAGCTTTTAGTTAGCTAATTATTTCTCAAATGGTACCAATAAAACACTATTTTTAAATAGGGAAATCTCCAAAATGTCTGAAATGGTTCAGATTTTAACAGTCACCCCAAAGGATTTGTTAAAGTTTTCTACGTTCTCGCTCAGCTACAAGTCTGCTATTGCACTCACTCCTTGTAACCAATTTCTTTTTGTATTTTTAGCTTTATCATTAAGTATAATTTTTCCGCGCACTTACGCCTTACACATTTCAGCATCAAAATTACAAAATTTTAAAACCAGCATATGTTTAGAATTTCAGACGCAGTGTTAAGTGTTGGCTTACATTTTTCTATTTTTTTCAATCTTTTCCCAGTTCATCATATCATTTTTCAATTACATAGTACGATGGCTTGAAAAAAGTTTTTTGTTTTAAAAATCTTTTTATTCTTAATATTTTGTGTATTAACTTTGTAGAGTCATTAGGCTATTTTAAGCAGGAGATGTGAAAAATGAGCAATGCCCTCGCCGGGAGTCGAACCTGGACCTCTCGAATACGCGCCAAGTGTGCTACCGTTACACCACGAAAGCTTGCAGAAAGGAGGAAGAAAATACGTTATATATTCCCCCTTTTAAATGGCGACTGGGAATTACGGGACGCGTAATGGCAAACCGTACATTGAGTTGATCAATGTTAACGAATTTCGCTTACTGCGCATGCTCAATAGTGTACCGTTGGCGTGGGAGAAAATACTGGCGAATAAAAATAAACAACCCTACACAAGCCTGTTCGTCATGTAGGCCTTAGCGACTCTTTACGATTGCAATCCGATGGACACTTTTTTTGTGCTTATTGTACTTGCTTCTGTTTCGTTTCATTTTGGTTTATTTTGCTCATAAACATTACATTTAATATCAGTTATTTGTAATAATTTCTTTGGCTTTAATTCAGTAATTTAAAGTACATATATTCCTTAAGTTGTTAAAGTATTTATGAATGGAACGCATAGTACATAATCGACCACTTTTATTCCTCAGAACTACAATCAATAAACAACATCATGTAATGTTTCCTGTTTTGTAATCCTTCTTAAACGAAAATTTGGGGAGTTTACAGTTGATATTACACCTAAGTAATGAAGCAACGTACAACCTAACAAGTCTTAAAACCCCGAACTGTTTACGTTCAGATAACAGAACATCAACCATATACCATATTTATCTTCTTTTAAAATTACGCCAAAGTCGTAATTGCTCAAAATTCTCTTCTGGGCATGCGCAGTGTGCGTAATTCGTTTAACATTGTTCAACAGAATGTGCGGTCCCGCTTACGGGACCCAGTCGCCAAATCTTGATGGTGAAAAATTATCATCAATCTCCTTTTCTAGTTCTGGCGTCCCTTTAGAGTTTTTTATGTTATTTTTTGAAACAGGAGAGACGTGAAAAATGAGCACTACCCTCACCGGGACTCGAACCTGGACCTCTCGAATACGCTCCGAGTGTCCTACGACACAACGAAGGCATGCAGAAAGGAGAGAGAGAATACCTTATACTCCCTCTTTTTGCAAGTATGCTTAGAAATACGTCTACTTTAAGATGATCGTCTGCTTTCACTAATAAGTTTATTGATCACTGTCTTAGTATATCCTCCATGTGCTTATCTCTCTTAAGGCAAACAACCCTCTGCTTTTTTGAGATAATCAATTAAACAAAGAAGGAACTTCACCTCTAATATATCCGAAAAACATCAATCATGACGATATTTATAATACTATTTTTTAACTTTTGTGTGAAGTACCAAGCGAACAACGCAGAAGTAAACTTTCCTCCTCCATTCCATATTCCACGCTGAGATGTGTTCCTTGTCCCACTTTATTAAATTTCAGTTAATAATAGTCCCTAAAATAAAATCCAAGCTTTGCAAAGTAAACAAACCCTTTCATAAATTTGCTAGAAAATATTTCACCTATTTCTGTATGCAAAAGTTATATTTTCTCATCGCACATAAAAGGAGTTTGATTGTTTCGACTTCATTAATCCAAAGGCATTTCCAACTACCTTGTACGTTATCTAAACGTATGTTTTCATATTATATTGTACACAATGAAGTAATTGCTGTAATTACTGTTATCTGATAATCTTTCACTAAATATAATAATGTATCTTTCACTAAAATATAGCATAGAAGTTTGTATTTTATTATACACTTTGCAACAAGATACTGTAAGGTCATTATTTTATTCTAACCAATTATTTTTTAGCTTTCCTTTCCCTCCTGATTTCAGTTTCCTGCCGGAATCTAAATTTGTTATGACGTAGATGCAAATTCTAAACGTGGTTCAGAAGCAGTATTTAAGCTACGTTTCAAGAGTTCGAAAAGAGTAGCAGCGGACTTAGTTCCGAGTTTATGCTGCGCGTTTGAAAATTAGCTCTCTAGCCGGTTTTAGATACCTCTTACTTTATACTGATATTTCTAGGATCAGCTTTGATGTATGCAGCCGCGTGCATCTGTTTTTATCGAATTTAAATAAAAAGGTTATTTAAAACTTTCTTCTCCAGTATTTATTCTTAAAGACATAGCCAGGATTCGCTACTTCGTCTTCAACGTAGAGTTCACATTGCATGATACCTAAGAAAACCCACAGACTCTACAGTACTTCTCCTCTTATTTAATTTCACAGTGTATTTTATTGCAGTTCTCTAACAGCATCATTCATCTATTATTTGTATGTATGCATCATCACCGAGTAGCTAAGTTATATACACTCATGTCCATAAATTAAGGATAATTCCGAGTCACGCGGAAATCGAACTCTAAAATAAATATATCACCTGTAACATCACTACACACATCTTCAAGAATCATATGCAAATTTCAGGAAGTAACCAGATGACACCGATAGTACGTCACAATGACGAGAGTGTAAGAGAGTGATATATAAGGAATACAGGCAAAGAAGTAAAATTGTTCGCAGGCGCTTTATAAGCATTTCAGTGCAATAACCGAATAGTGTTGACACAAAGGACGCATTTGGATGATTTTTTACGTGGTAGAATTATTGCCGTCTGGAAAGTGGGCGTACCCAACTGGAAGTATCAAACGAACTTGGAATTGCCCAGAGTGTCATCTCCACGCTTTGGCAACAATTCCAAGATGATGGTAATGTGAGTAGACGTTACAGCACAGGTCGCCCCAGAGTTACAACGCCGAATGAGGACCGGTATTTGGCAGTTACTGCCAAAAGAAACGGGCGGAGCACAGCCTCAGACCTGTCTCGGCAGCTCTCTTCAGCCACTGGTACGACAATTTCAAGGCAGACCGTGTACAGACGCTTAGGGCAGATTGGTCTATATGCTCGTAGACCTGTCAAATGCGTTCCACTTACTGCAACTCACTGTCGCCTGCCGTTCGCCTGGAGTAGAGAGCATGCATTGTGGACTCCGCAACAGTGGGCTTGTGTGATGTTTTCTGACGAGTCCAGGTTTAGCATGAAGTCTGATTCACGCCAGACTTTCATATGGAGAGCTCCAGGTACCCGTTACCACCAAGAAAACATCATTGAACGACACCGTTACGGTGGTGCAGGAGTGCTCGTTTGAGGTGGAATTATTCTGGGTTCCAGAACTGACCTGCATATTCAAATTGGAACCATGACAAGCCAAATCTATCGGGACGTCATTCTGGAACAACATGTACGTTTGTTTCGGGGCGCCATGGGCGCACAATTTGTGTTTATGGATGACAACGCCTGTCCTTACCGTGCAAACATCGTAAGCGAATGCCTTCAATCGGAGGATATCACCCGTATGGACTGGCCAGCATTCTCATCGGACTTGAATCCAGTAGACCACGTGTGGGACATGCTTGGCCGACGAGTTGCAGCCTGTCAACCTCCTCCTACATGTCTACCGGAACTTCGGAGAGCATTGCGTTTTGAGTGGTGTAATATCCCCCAAGATCAGATCGCTAATTTGATACTCAGCATGCCTAGGCGTTACACGGACTGTATTGCATCGTCTGGGAGACATACAATGTATTAACAATCATACCAATCATGTAATATTGTTTTTTTGTAAATAGGTTTTTTTTTGTAATTTGCTCCAGGGAGAAAAAATCGCTAATTTTTTAATAATATCAAACATATAGCATCTTTTTTGGCTCTTTACCTTTTGTTTAATAAATAAGCTTTACAAATAAGTCAAATTTGTTTTGCTTCTAACTCTTCCTTTTCCTGATTTTGCATTATCTTTAATTTATAGACATGAGTGTATTTTAATTTGTATTCAATAAATAATATGATATGTTCTGTCTTTTGTATTTATTAATGCCATGTGATCTGCCTTTTGTATTCAACAATGCCATATGCTGTATCTTTTTTATTCAATAATGCTGTATGATATACTTCCCCAGACCTTGGTAAATTACTGGCAGACACTTTGCAGAAAGCTTCCAGTTTAAAGGTTGTCAGTCCAGAGATATATTACTGTTGTTAACTTGACAGAAATCATCAAATATTAATTATAGAGACCAGCAAGATATCTAATTTTAGTCTAAACTAAAGTATTTACTACTACTTAAAAATTTTTAAAAATTGATCAGGTGTAGAATTTTCAGTTTTTTTTTGGTAGCTGCCACACTATATAGTTTGGCGACTGCAATCCTAGCATTTTTAGATATACCGATAGCAATTTACCGTGGCTATCATAGTGATGATGGTAAGGCTGGAATAAAAATTTCCTCCTGATAATGAAGCAAACATTAAGTCGTTTCAGAAAAATGGTGTGAGACAACTAAAGATGGAGAACTCTAATCGAAAAAACCGTTGTGCATACCAGGTGGAAGGTGCTGTAGGGGCATAGCTGTGACGTTAGTATAGAGTTTACTAGTCGGATCCATTTTTGAAAGTTTCGTCTGAACAACCAGAGATCAGAAAGCTGTGTCAACCAGGCAAACATACGCTCTCTAATTCCAAAATTACAATACCATCACAAATTGAAGCTGGTAATATCTAAAAATATTAATTAAAACATTGCATTCGAAATTTATATTAAATATGAGTTTCTGAATAAACTTCTAGTACATCTATCCCTCGATTTACACGGTACTCATTTTACACCGTTTAAAAATTAATGCATTTCAAAAACTGAGTAAAAATGTATATTCGTCTGCATATACACAAATACATAAATTTGAAGCAATTTTCGAATCTCATTCCTTTGGTAACACTGGTGGCAACAACAAGGATGGCATTCCCCGTGTTATACAAGAGGAATCCCCGTAGTACGTATATGTATTTCACAACAGTAAAGCTATGTGGTTCATCTGAACTAGTGCAGTATCAGTACTATAGCAGCAAAGCTTATACCATTTTTATCTACATATTTTAATGTTTACTGGCAAGTTTACAACATTTATAATTTTTGTGACATTTTTATAATTTACATAAATTTTTTAAGGCTTTTATAATCCCAAAAGATTTGAAAAAAAATCAAATAAAAAGAAAAGTTATTTCTTTAGAAACGAAAATTAAAATATTAGATCGTCTACGTAATACAGAAGGAGTAACACATGTTGCTAAATTTTACTCCATGAATGGAGCCACAATAAGGACAATTAGAAAAAATGAGAATACTCTATTAGAAAAAGTGTAGCAGCTGGAACTTGCTGCAGTAAGAGCACAATTTCATATATAAGAGATGATACAATAGAAAATATGGAAAAGGCATTAGTAATATGGATAGAAGACCAAAATCAAAAACGGATTCCAAGTGATACTAATGTTACTACAAATAAGGCTTAAAAGATTTATAAAGCACTCAAGAATAAGTCACCGTCGGCTTCGTCAGATGAAAAAAAAAAGGTATCTTTTTCCGCATGTAATGGTTGGTTTGAGAGATTTAAACAAAGACATTCTTTATCATTATTCACTTAATCTAAGATTGAAAGGAGAAAGTGCATCTGCTGATTCAGATGCAGCCCAACAATATCCAGCAAAATTTGCTGAAATCATTGCCGCCAACTCCTACACTTCTGATCAGATCTTCAATGCTGACGAATCCGGTTGTTCTGGAAAAAATGCCTGAAAGAACCTATTTAGCTAAGGCTTGCAAATCAGAGTGGTCATATAACAATTCTTTCTATTACAACGCTTCATGAGATTATATAATGAAACCATTGGTTGTTAACAAATTATTTAAAGGAATAAACATAAATAACCTTCTCTTTTATTGGATGGATAGTAAGAAAGCATGGGTCACTGCCATAGCTTTCGATGAATGGTTTCATAACATGTTTGTCCCAGATGTCAGAAATGATTTAAGTAAAAAGGGATTGCCTTTTAAGACTCTTCTAGTAATTAATAATGCACCTGCTCATCATCAAGGTTTACAACACGAAAATGTAGAAGTTGTCTTTTTACCAAAGAAGACAACTTCCTTATTATAGCTGTTAGATCAAGAAATAATTTCGACTTTTAGAACATTATATATCAAACAAATCTTCAGGTATATTTTAGAACAAATGGAGAATAATGAATTTGTTACGCTTATGGATGCTTGAAAGAAATTTACAATCTTAGACTATGTTAAGCATGTTGAACTGCTTTATACTCAGATTAAACAATCAACGCTCAACGCATGCTGGAAAGCAATACGGCCGGATACTACTAAAGATGAGAATGATAGATTACCATTAGAACATGAATATTCTCAGATCACTAAATTGGCCCAAGCTATAGGAGGAGAAGGTTTTGAGGATTTAGCTCAGGCAAATATTGAAGAAATAATGGCTGATGAAGAATTAAATGAGGATGAGTTAGTTAACATGATTCATGAAACAAATAAACATGATGAAGACAATGATTCTCATGAAGAGCAATCTGAATCAGTTGCGTTCACAGCAAGAGTCATCAGCATAGGACTTGAATTGGGAAGAAAATTTGGTAATTCTTTTTTATAATATGACACGAATGTTGAAAGAGCTCTCCGATTCCAACGGGAACTTAGTAAGTGCTTAAATCAATAAGAGGAAATTTAGAAAAATTTAGGAAAAAAACCCTAGGCAATTGTTAATTACGGATTTCACTGCAAAGTCTTGTCGATCTGTCGTCAACCGTTGAAGCAGAATCTCGTCAAAAGCGCTCAAGTGATGAAAGTGACATCATACCAATCAAGATGAAAAGACTAATAGTTCATGAAAGTAACAACAGTGATTAAACTTATAATAATTTTTTGAATGATATTGTATTTTCCTGATGTAAAATAAATTAAATATGTACTTCTATTACCTACACATATTTGTTATTTTATGAACGAAGCATGACTTTGTTTATTTTAAGATGTCTTGCTTTTGTTTTATGTAAATAAATAACTAAATTATGCACATTTAGTGTTTTTCGTTTAAGATGGTTTTACGTAGCAAAATCCAAGTTTTCGATTTATATGGTTTTGCGCGAAACCTATCTTCGTGTAAGGTGTATAGTGAAACCTCTCTTGGCGAGCATTTTCTGTAGGGGACTATCTTTTGAAAGTGACCAGGATTTCTAAGAAAATAAATAAACAACGCTATTGAACATCACCTCTCTTAAATGATCAAACTTACAGAAAACAGAGGAATTTTCTAGAACTATGGGTGGTCAACATAGACAAGATTAACTGTATGTAAATCTTTTCCATGAACGTTTAGTAAAACTGCATTTTTAGTAATTTTAACCAATCAGAACGATTTTCTGTATCATATAGTATACCAAAAGATTTTCTTTAAAAGAACTTACTCACATTTAACTCACTCGTTTGCCGAAATCTTAACTTACAGCTGGATTAAATTTTTAATCATCGCTGTGCGGTATAATATGAAAGTGCTTCAGAACGACTGCGCAAGGATACACAGGAAGACAGGCGTTAATTTCTTACAAGCTTATATTTCGAAAATATTATTAGTTTCTATTATCTGACGTGGGTTTTAGCTACTTAGCTAGGAAAATTACATTCAGTAAAGTGTTACCTATATTCTGTGAGGAAAACTGTCACCACCATAATATCTAACCATAAAAAAAAACAGATTCAGAATTAAAACACTTAAAGTTTATTCTATCTCACCACTTGCAAATGGTTAAATTAAACCATATAAACACAAAATTATCAAGCAAGCTTGACCTGGGTTTCAAAAACAAAGTTTCTTTTCAAGAAATGGCTATAAATTCAACAGTTTTAATCTATCTTAAGCAGAACCTACAAGATTACCTAGACTGCGACAGATTTTCGAACACACACTTATCAAGCAGGAACTAACCTCAGTCTAAAGTATCCTAGTAAGAAAAGTCTTTTCCTCGAATCGGCAGGGCAGAGGTAGCAGGCTAACTCTTACCCTTCTATTTGTAAAGTTCTACCCTTTATAGCCAAACTGCTTCCACTCAAAATCTAGTACGTAAATTTTGGAATGAGTGAACCTCGCGGCGAAAAGAACCATAAATGCCCCGAGGTTTACGATTTAGAATTGACTTGAGCTGAAATATGATTCAAATAGTTTAAATGTGAAACTATATGCCTTAATGTTGCTGATTCAGATGAATAATTAAGTTTTGTTATTAATACATTTTTTAAATTAAGCAGAGTAATTTGTTACACATAGAGAGTCTTAGATAATTCTATGCTTTCTAGAGAATTTTTCAGATTGACATCGTAATCACGGTTCTCTTATAAAATAATCATTCCTCAAATCATTTCGTGATGCTTATCCCAAATTCCAACCTCATCCATAAGGATAGCCTTAATATATTATGATGGATGAATGGATGGATTCATTTTTGTCTTTGGTCATACACCCTGAGCAGCAGGAGTGGCAATACGATGTCGGCTTCCTCTACTCCAGGTTTAATCGGAAACATCTTGAGTATGAAATTTGAGGGTCCTTTACACTTTTTTTGCCTAACACCAGCTTTTAGAAACCGCATTCGTACTCAAAAGTTTATTAGCATTATTCCAACTTAGCAAAGATTTACAATGTCACAGATGGCCATGTCCGAACTCGAACACTTTGGCACAGCATAAGAGAAGCTTCATCTGACCACTGTACTTACCAGTTGCCATTCATCAATAGTAAAAATATGATCCTAAATGTAATTTGGAATAGACTATCATTATTTGTTATCTAGGAACGAAGCATTTTACAACTGAAAAACTTTTATTTAACTGATTATAGACTGTAAAATATACAGAGCAAGTCCACACAGTATAAACCGAGTAAAATACGGAGTTAATTTCAGTAAAGTTCAAGAAGTAGACATGTTTCCCTTAGTGTTGATCCTTGGATATAAAGTTAGTACCCAAATGAGGAATTCTTTATAAGTAACCTAGAAGGCAGTTGGATCGCCTTCGTAAATTGGGATTTCAGATCAGGTACTCGACATCCATCGCAATCAGATGACCCAAATAAAATCGTTCCTGATTAAGACAAAAGTGCAATATCCGACTCACGTCATAGGTACCCAAAAGAAAAAAAAAAAAAAAAAAAAAAAAAAGGAGAGGAATTAAGGAATGAATGCCTTCGGTATCGCATTCAACGTCCGCATCACGTCCCGAGTTTGACCGAGTATTATTGACACGAACGCACTGTAGAGGAGGGGAAAAGGCTAGAACAGACTATGTATTTCCAAGTCCCATCTAGCGGAATTCACAGAACACGAGATACCAAGATCCTTACCTCCTTTAAAAACAAAAGTATTACAGAACACGATAATCGTCGAATTTATCTTCAAACACGACCGTGACAGGAGAAGGGGAAGAAGGTTGGGAGGGAAAAAAAGAGAAGTGGTAATAAGGTATTTAAGCTGTGTGACGTGATGGAGTTTTGGCTGATACCATAATCTTGTGGTGATGTTTTTTCTCTTTTATTCTTTGATGCTCTTAGCTTTTGTTTTAATTTTTATCTTCGGAAGAATGTAGTTTTGAATCATACAAAAGTTTCGATGAAACTTACGAAGGAAGGAGACTACAACTTTCATTAAGAATTCCCCTTTCTACTAAATATAATCTACAGTAGTTTTCTGAGAATAACCAGTTTTTTTTTTCCCTTTGTTCGCTGCACCTGATTACACAGGATATATAAAAAACTATAGTAGGCCGTATGAATATATGGGAATTAATATTCCTTACGGACTTCAAAACAAAATGAAAATTTGGAGAGTAACTGAAAGTAATTAGGAATGATCAGCTAAATACACTAAATATAAATTACATGAGCAAGGCATGCCTGTCGCTAATTTGTAATTAAAATAAATAAATTGATTTAAACTGCAATGTAATAAGTTTCAAAATTCAACGAACATTTTAATGTTTCCAGAAAACAAACAGAAAGGTTTATTATATTTTTCTGATCATAAAATTTTAATTTTAAGTTCTTTTAATTGATATTAAATAAAAATTTCATACTTCATTTTTTGGGATGGTATTCGCTTCCCCAGAAATTCGAAAGTTGAAGTATTATAAAAGAAAGTGATGCAATGAGATTAAACAATAGAGCGAGCTCAAAGATGTGTTTACCTTGTATTCGATATAACTTGCCCAGTTGTCCCCCACGAAATTTTATATCAATTTGCTAAATTTTTTTGTTAATAAAATTTATTTTACTTTTGCGCATGTCATTGTTCAGCTAGGGTTCATTAAGTTAATTAGGATTAATTACATTAACTACCCCTTAAACAGGAAATCATGGCTTTACATTCAACAGACATAGAATCTTCTAAACAGTAAACTTCTTCTAATCAGTATCTTCTAAACCAAAAAAAAAGGGGGGATTTTTCAGTTTTTATCAAATTCTCGAGTATTCATTTAAAAACATTCCACATAAAATATGTCAGGGGAATTAAGAATATCTTTTCATTTTTCTTCATTTTTTTAAAAATTTTTGCACAGAAAAAATAAATTTAGTGATGACCACTTTCGATTTCGACATTTTAATGCTTAAGTTTCGCTGTCACACGTTAATTCAAGTTGTCAAAGGTCATTCAAATTGTTCTAATTGAGATTTTATGATTGATCAGTTTCGTAGGTTGTCTTCTGTAAGAAAGGACCAAACAATTAATGATGAAAGTGATGACGCCCCAGAATCCAGCGACAAGAACTATTAAATTCCTTCCACATTTTGTTCTGACATAAAAAAAATGTATTTGCCATTTTCGCATCAAAGCTGATTTCTGGTTGGACTAAATGCCTAGATTACCTTTAAAGGTAAAAAATACTGAAGAAGATTCGATAGGGATAAAAATTAAAAATTAAAAATTAAAAATTAAAAATTAAAGATGAATAAACTTTAAACCGCCACATAACTACCATCAGTAAAAGATTTCTTTCTCCCAAATTAATTCTGTATTAAATTTGCGTCATATTATGGCATTAAATTTATCATGACATTTTTCTTAAAATATTTTTTAGAGAAACATATGTTCTTCCTGAGATAAAAAATCCATATAAAGAATTTTTCCAACTGAGAAAGAAAGCTCTGTTCTCAAAATTGAAAAGACGAATTAGAAAGCTTACAAAGCTATCCATAGGCATGAAGTCGTGGTACTAACAAAGCTTAAATTTAATGTAGCAATAGGCACCATTTTAATATAGAAATTTTATAAATAATTCATAGAAATAAAACAGCTGTTCTAAAATAATTCTTATTACATTTGGGTACACAGATTTGAATTTTTATGTCCTCAATTAAAAGGTAAGTTTGTAAGGTATGTTTTTTCTCTGTACTGCGTGCATTTGTGGAGCATTTGGAAGCACATCCATACAACAACCAGGAGATTCGCAGTTCGAATCCCGGCCACCATACTTCACATATTTCACGTTTTCTATTTAGATATGTCAAATGGCTCTATATGTTCTGTTAGCGATGATTTTTACCAGAAACGACTAAAGGACAGCCACGTAATGACTACATAAATACAACTACACCAGTGTAAAACAACACTGAAAATAAAATTATTTCCTCAGAACTTAATTTTTATGCAAAATTGTTAAATTTTGGACTAAATATATGATGGAGGGATGGGTATAATGTCACTATTGTTATCAAAGAAACACGTTTCGAAGAGTTTGTTCTTAGTTCTTAGGTCTGGGGCCTTGTAGAAAATATTTGTTGCAAGCTTTGTGTGCACGCGATTCCGTTAAATAAATGCAAATGAAATCGTTCTTTATATGATAAGGGCAGAGATATTCATACTTTGTTACTTTATAATGAAATAACGTCATAGAATTTTTTTCCTACCCCTTGACTCTGTCATTTTGAACACCCGAATTTAAATATAAATTTTGATGTTCTATATCTTTAATTTCTGGAGGACTAGTTTTAAAATTAATAGGTTATTGTAACTGAGCTTAAATTTGTTTTAAGTATTAAGCTGAAATCTGCTTGTAAAGAAACAGTAACAATTTTTTTAATCTTGTGATTTTAATATATTTTAATTAATTTTTTTTAATTTCTTGAAACTAATGGTAAATTTTACGAGATTGCAATTTAAAGATTTAAGATTGCTTTTATATTCGAATGATAAGGCGAATTATAAAATATCAGAAATCATCAACTACAATTTATATTAATAGTTATTATATATTTTATAAGACGAGAGAAATCATGTTTTATAAATATGTATGTTCCTATTTTCGTTCATGATTTAAAACTAAATTTATTTCATTTGATTCGATTTACAGCAAAAGCAACAATATGACTATGGAATGAGCAACACTTCGCCCATTTTAAAGCCAGAAATAATTTAGATACACATATACTTAATATTAAAAAGTAGGATTTCCCCCCTAATCCCACAGATGTTTTGAATTATTCGGATTATGATTTTGTTCCTTTTCTTTGCTTTTATTTCAAAGTATTTGGGAAATACAAATAATTACAATTTTTGAGATCTTTAAAAAACGAAGAAATTGCGGCATGTAAGCCACATATTCGAAAGACAATATATTATTTTATGAATAAGCTTGTAGCCACAGCGAAATATCAAATGATATTCAGAACTAGAGAGGTTCACTCATTTACTACTGATAAGCAGCATTCTGTTGCAATGCTAAATGTGCTATTTGTTTTATTATGATCCACCGACTTCTAGATCATCTTTTTAATGTTACAAATATTCTTAATTTTCTAAAAATTTAGGTCGTTATATTACATTTAGGCTATCTTGCATGTGCCGTCTACTTGTCGCAAGTGTTGCTACTAGGCGGAGCATAAGATCTTTAATTTATGTTTCACATTTAGCGTACATTGCAGAGTATAACGGTGTATAATGCGCACCTGTAATTTCAAACTACATTTTTAAAATTTTTAGGTATAACGCCATATAAATTGCACATTTTGCATTAGAAAGAAATCTGAAAAGTACATGTGCGATGCTGTTATCTTTTGAAGTCACTCATTCGAAGATTTTTTGCAGGCTTTCGAATAATGGTATATTGAACCTGTAAGGATTTTAAGTTTTACTAACCTTTATTTTATTTTAAAACTTTGCTATCACTCTTATTTTCCATTTCTGGCCAGAATAAACGCGAAAGAGAATTCTTTATGCAAATGAGGTTTCAAACTGTAGAAGTATTTAAGACATGGCTTTTAGCCAAGAGAAAAAAAGGGAGAGCGATTTCTCGCTGCCTTTACAGCGCATATGCTTTTTATTGTCTGCCTTTAAGACCCGAACTTAGTTCTCGCTGATATTTGAAGACGTATTGTAGTTTTTTGCATTCCGGTTCACTACATACGTAGTGTTAAAAGGCTAGTCTTCGCGTTACTACTCTCTGTAAAGCACCTAAGTTTAGTTCTATTTAGTTAAATTAGTTTATTTATTATTTTATACGTTTCAGACCATAAGTACTGGTCTCTGTGTCCCGAAGTGCAGGAACAGCTGTACGCTGTGAGAATAAAGGGTAAATTTAACCTTCCTTATCTTTGTGTTATTTTCTACACTATTTTCTACGAACATAGCTTTGAGTAAGCTCCCTGTTCTGACTCAGGACTCCAGTTATGTTTGTAAAATCAACTAGAAGAAACAGTAGTCCTGACAAACTGACAAGCCATAAAGGCAACAATATATGTGTGCGAGAAATGCTTGAAGGAGTAAATAATTCTGCAAAGAGGGTGGGCTGTATTCAATGCCGGAGTGTGCGAGAATGTTATTCTAGAGATTCGAGAAAAGAGGGAAATAATTTGGTATGCGAATGTACTTCCGACGAGAATGAACTCGTGGAATTAGGACACAGGCGTTTTCTCTTTCATGTAGTCATTTTGAAGTGAAAATCGAATTCCTTTAGTAAATTGCAATGCTTTAGCTGAAATACAGCTGAGCTACTGTTTCCTTTAGTAGTAAATACGGCTCCTGCCAAAAGAGACATAGTGCTAGTTTCAAATGCAAAATACATTAAATTTGTGAAAGAAAATGGAAATCGTGCTGCCGCAAGGATGTTTGGTATTGGTACGAAAGGCTTCATGTGTCACTGGAAAAAAAATAATATCGCAATAATTAATATGCCAAGGAATGAATGTGCTTTGCGGAAAGGAGTAACGAAAGGGCCAATTCTAGAAGAGAACGTTGCGAACTGGGCCCTAGAAAATTGCCAGGATCGACAGCAACAGCATGTAGGTACATGTAGAAATCAAATTTTTGTATGCTTATTTTTTCTCTATTTTTAAATCTGTCATTTTTATATCCAGTGTATGAAGCGCATCCGCAAGTTTCAATCTCATTTTTTGTATTAAATGTGCACGTTATATGCCGGAATATGCGGTAATTAGTAACATTTTCTTATCTTTCACATTTAATTAGCATTTAAATTCAGAAGAAGATTTACAGGGTCGTTCAAAGGTCGCAAAATGTGGGCTGTACAAAAACTCAGGTAAAATAGTTCCCTCACTTCGCAAATGCGCTACTCTTGTTACTTCTTACCAAACTATACTGATTTAAAAGCAAATGAATTTCTTTACGATTAAAATCTTTTTTTAATAATTTAAAAGCATATGTAATGGGTATATATTAAAATTCTTTAATTTAAAATATATCTGATAATTTTTATGAACATGTAAAGCGTTATTCTAATTAATAAGACATATTTCTAAAGCATATACTTTACGTAATCAGTACAGAAGCATTTGTTTTTATATTTTCTTTTTATCCATGTTGGAGAAACACATCAAGACAATTTTCCGTCAAATTTTTATTATTTATTACTTTTTATTATTTCCAGTGAGTATTATTGTATATTGCTTTAAAATAGTACTCAAATCTATCTACGGATTTTTAAGTTTATGACAGATTTCAATAATTATGTGCAAATTATTTGAAATGTATAGTGTACCGGAGAAGAGAAATCTATTTCAATTGGGTAAGTCGACGTTCTAGAATTTCTAACCATAACAAATTGCATCGATAAGAGTTTGCAGAAATATCTGTTTAGGGATGAAAAGCGAAAAGAAATGTCTCTCAGCGTTTTATTTGAAACGTTCTCCTAACCTAATGTGAGAAGCGAGATTCTAAACAAGATGCATAAATTATTACTATCTCGAAATTCTTTTCCGGGTTCTTGAAAGAACTATCTAAGGAAGTGAGTCGTAGGTATAAAATTTTTAGTTCAAGCTTCCATCGATTTTATGAAGAAGGCGGGTGCAATATTTTATGTAATACACTTGAAAGAGAATGGAATTTTCCGAGATTCTTTCAGGAACAATATTTCTCACTTTTAATGTAAACTGAATTCCTTTCATGGAAAACTGAGAAATCAGCTTTGAAGAATATATTCGACTATTCACATGGCATTTTGTGTACTTATACATTTAGTTATCTTGAATAAACTTCATATCCTAAGTTTTCAAATAAGTAGTTGGTGAAAAGCACTGTGCAACACAGAGTTACTTTTCTAGCTTTTGCTACAGAACGAATCATATATGATATGCCTACCCAAGTGATTACGTTCGTTCATGGCTATTTTGATAGCATTAATAGAATGATAACATTAAATGATGCGAAAAAACATCCTTTAAAACGGCAATGGAATTTAACACAAGAAACGTATAAATAAGTACTTTCACAGAATTTTTGTTAGAGAAGTGCAAAAATTTGTTTATGATCTGTTTATAATGTCTTTAATGCACTAGTTTATTAATAAATTGTCGGCAACTTCTCTAGAGGTTTTTTTAAACGACGCTATACCTTTAATCCTAACATTCGGCGGGAATCTCTCATTCGCTGAAAGAGAACATACAAATGTAAAATTAAAGATTAAGTGAAAAAGCAACTTTAGTTTGGTGTAGACGTTACGGGGGAAAATATCTCTTTAAGAATCGGAGGGGAGGGGAATCTGCATAATGTTTTTCCCTCCTGAAGAAAAGGAACTTACATCTATCTGATCCTCCGTATCGAAGTTACTCAAAATTTAAGCTAAAGTAAGGTTGCTTTTTTGTTTCACTTTAAATGGTTGACTAAAATCGAAAGTAAGCTGTTTGGTGACACAATCCCTTAATTGGAGACATACAGGGTGTTTATAAAGTCCCGGACCCATTTTGATGTTTAAAATAATGAAGATATAAACAAACTTAAAGCATTTATTGATGGAATAACTTATATATTTTCCTTTTCAGGTTTGAATATCTTTACTTTTGTAAATATCGTCTGCGCGTGTGGTTAATTTCAGATAATTTCATTTTCCAGTCTAAATATCTGTACTTTTCTAAATATCGTCTGCTTATTAATTGCATTTTTCTGTCTTTTTTTTTTGGCA
>KK121993.1:483711-522545 GCA_000611955.2 Stegodyphus mimosarum
CCGATAGCAAAAAATTTACTTAATTAACAAGAAATTCATCATTTTTTAAATAGTAAATATTTTCGATCTGCGAGAAATACATGATTAATATCTTAGTAATTTATTTTTATTTAAACAGTGAAAATCTTAAAAATCTGTTGTAAAAGTTTGCAAAATTTAAACACACTAAGTTCGGGGTAGACGGAAAAGAAAACAGCGAGACACCAGCCAATGTGTATCTTACACGAACCATTTCAAGTTACATTCGATCCCCACATTACTCAGAAACTATTAGGCCTACAAACTTGCAATTTTGTATGTCTAATAGAGCTCTCTTGGACACCTAGAATTCCAAATTTAATTAACCCCTCTCTTATAGTTATGGAATTATTAAGGTCAGAAAAGCGTCATTTTTATCACTCACTGACTGATCAAAAACCTAGACCACTTCTAAATGACTTAAATACTTGGAATTTGACATCAAAGTAAACTATTAGGCAAATATAAAGGAAAAATTCTAAAACTTCAAAAAACTACATTATTATTGAGGTTAAACGGAATAATGCTCATAGCGAGCAACTGACAACGTCACCAATAGATGGCGTTGCACCGATCGCTGGTTTCCGCGCCGCTCAGATGCTAATCAACTTTGCCGAAAGCGAAGAATAAAAACCTGTTTATAATGGATGAAATGATAGCGCAGAGGTAGTGTGCAGTACCGGCTCTTTTTTCATTTTGGTAGTGGGTTCGGTGCTAAGTACAGAGATAAACTAATTACAGTGATATCACGAAAAGAATGTAAACAGATTCCAAACGATAAAAGCGTTCCCATTCAGTAACTCAAATTTAAGTAAAGAAACAGATGCCAGATGTAAATAAAACAACATAATATGAAAAAGAAAAAAAGGAAACGTGAATCTATACTTTGAAATAAGATTTGAACATTTATATTCTTTAATACTTAAAGATAACTGTTTAAACTTATTGCTTACATTCGTCCCTTTAATATATTCAAGACAGTAATAATTTTTTTTTACGTGAATTGAAGAACGCTGTACATTCCTACAGCTATGATTAAAGGAACTGCTATGGAACTTGCCATCTGTTAGATCTCGTTGTCGGGTGACACCGCCTACACCGAACGTCGTTTCTCCCGAACTTGGTTCCTTTCTCACATTTACGTCGTTGTTATGATTACCTTAACTACAAGCATTAAATTTCTGGGTAACAAATCAATAGAAATCATATTAAAATAAAAGATATATTACGTTTATTTGTATTTTACAGTGCTGTATGTTCTTCGTCAAAATAAATGCCAAGTAAAGGAGAAAATTTCAATTTTTACTTTTCCAACATTTGAGAATCATTAAGTTGAAGCACTTTAATTAAATCTTCTAGTTTTAAAACTTGGTCTGTATTTTACTGTGTAACATCTTAATGGCACATCTGAATTTTGAGCCCTTTTGTTCTAAGCATACATGATGTTTTAAAAAGATCACACGAATAAATAGTATCTCTCAAATGATCTTTTAAGTGGTCGCAAATACCATACAAAAATGAGAATATGTAAAATAAAATTTTAAAAATCTGAAAGGGTTCAGATTTTAAAGGTGAAAAAAAAAGAGCTACATAATGTTATTCTGTAAAAAATATTTTTAGTTTTTTATTTAGGTATAATGCAAATTAAATGCATTTTTATTTATACCAATCAGATTAAAGAGCAAAAAAAGTATTATTTTTAAGGTCCGCATATGTTGCTTTGAAATAGCTTTATTTTTTAATCAATAACAGGCAGATTAAATTTGAAATATTTACCCTAACATTTTGTCGAATCGCGGGAGATTCAAATGAAAGTTGAATAGTGCAAAATCCCCTTTCGAGACCAATCGCTCCTTTGGTCTAATAAAAAAATTCGAAATTTATCTTTTCTACAAATGAGAAGTTGAAATTCGTGATTTTGTTTTTTCTCTCTCATTATTATTATTATTGATATTGTTATTATTATTATTGAAGTATAAAAAGTGTTTTGTAGAGATTTGAGTTCTAAAACTCTCATGCGCAGTTGTCGTTATCATTAAAGGTTAAGCTTTATTAATGGCATCTTGGCCAGGTTTTATCGTATAAAGATGATTCCTTTTCGCTTAATTCTGCTGCAAAAAATGTTTTTTATTGACATTTGTACTCTATGAAGCACGGCCCAAAGTCTAAAAGTTTTCTTAATCGAAAATAGTGAAAATCGGTCTTAATTTGTAAGCCTATTTTATTTAGTTCAATTTGTATTGTCAAACGATTGGATCTATAATCACTAGCTAAAAACATTTAATCATTGCAGCCTTTTTGAATTAATCCTTTTCCTTAACAGGTTCTTTTTAAAAAAATATAATTTTACCTAAACGGTAAAATTTTTCATATTTTTCATTTTTGAGGTATATAACATTTCCAATTAATACATTTTATTTAGGGCCAGTAAAAAGAAATCGAGATTGAATCTTCCCATCCTTTTCTCTTAAAGTTAGCCTTTTAAGTGATCGCTGTTATCTATTTTATAGATCCAAAAATACCTTAAGTCGTTTTCGAAAGGAAAAGTCTTATTTGTTAGCTGTCAAAGGAAGTCAGCTGAAGAATTTTACCAAAGCCCCGAGGTTTGAAACATTGTAATAGAAGAAAGAAGTCCAACTCCTGTGGCTTTTTTGAACGAACACAATTCTATCTCTTTCCTCTCTAATAGAGAATTGTAAAGAATTTTTCTGTCAATCATACTGAAACTACAGTTTCTTAATCGAATTTTGTATTAAAATGCTTTTGTGTTGATTATTTTCGCATATTAGTTTTCACGATAATTTTTAAGTACTCTGTAGATTTAAATATTCCGTGTATAAAATTCGTCAGTAAAAATAGTCTGTTCTTTTATACGTAAAAGATAAGACTATATTTTAATACGAAACTATAACAAATGCAATCGAACCACCATAAGATGATCATGATCAATTCAGCAAGTTTTTGATCTTATGCAGAAATAGTCGCATTAAAGTACCGATGTTCATTACTTTTTTATATGTTCAGAAACGCTCGTTGTTTTTAGAAGTATTTGCCTTAGGGAAGTGGAAGGCGCGAAAAAATACTCTTGCGCAATAAGCAATGAAATAACTTATTTCTGATGAATGGAAGCAGATTATTACATGTGTCCATGCCAGAATGTCAAAGAAAATGTCAAGCTTTCCAATAAACTAATACTAATCTAAATTTGAATTCTAAGAACTTTGAGTTTTGAGTTTTGGAGTTATAAATTTCATTTTGTTTGTGTCTTTAAGTATATTATTATTAGAACTTTCTGTACTAGATATGAACTTAAGCAAAAAACTGCTTAAAGAACATTTTGATGAAAGTATCATATTCTACTTGAATTTTTCAGCTTGACGAACTTGGAGAGAGCTATTAAAAAACAAACTTCAAGTTTCGAAAACAATACTTTTCGATTCGGGTTTCGTAATAGATAGAATGTACACAGAAAAGATGATAGCTTGATAAAATTCATTTTTCCAAAGGAAACACTTTACAGTTCTAGAACTTTCCACAAAAGTACTCGTACAGCTCTTCTCAGTAAAACAGACCCCACTTCAAACTACTAAGAATGTTAAACATAACGCACTGCAACGCGCCTCGAAAGAGCGAAACTTGCACGGAGATCTGTGCTGTCTCCGGTCTTAAATAATTTTCTCCGGCCTCTTGAAAATCTCTAGTATCTTTCACTTCTCGAAATTACTAGAATACGTTTAAAGTTGCATATAAGGGCCGGATACGGTTACAGTCACATATAGGGATCAATTAAGTTATTCAATTACAGTACCAATTATAGTTATACCGGAATCGGTCTCATGTGTCGCAAAATGGTCGTCATATTTGGCGAGTTTTGGCAATTTATCGCCAAATTAGTCTTCAAAACGATTGCCAGCTTGGTGATATTTCGCCAATTTAGCGAGATAGTCATTTACTTCAATAATAAATATATTTGCCTCTGTAATCTTATTTTTCTCGCAGAGCTTCGCTCTCCTCAGGCTTTTCATGTTACGTTATACAAAAGATACTACAATTTCGGTAATATTGTTTACATATAATAAATTCATAACAATATGCTCATTATAAATGATATAAAAAGCAATTTATATTACTCGAAACAAAGACTAACTGATTTTTTGACGCGTTTTTGAAAAATAAAGGCTGCTTATATCGACTAATATTCACATAAAATTTTTAAACGAATAAATCACGAATTGTAACTACAATTTAAAACGTTACCAGCATAAGTGTCTTATTCATTCGTCCTTAAAGGAACACAATTGCTTGGACTTGAGAATTATCGGTCTTCAGGTCATTATTTGCCAGAAAGAGGAACCGTTCTACTGAGCCATGTCCTTACACAAAATTAAAAAATACGTAATGCATATAATTTTCATATTCTAATTGCAATTATTTTATGCATGTTTTATTTAAGTTAAAAGACAGAAGTAGCTAATAGCTCCTACAGCAGCAACATCAATAAAACTAATTCCTAATTTTTTAAAGTGGAAGTGAAAATAAATGATTTCTAAACAGCCTGTAGGGTTTATATTTATTTTAACTAACATTTATTTTAAGTTCATAGTCCTTTCCTTTTTAGCCTTCATTTTTCCCCTAGAAATGCCCGTGCCAGAGTATGTAAATTACAGTAACACGCGCAGTTTATTCAAATTTAGCGGAAGCTAGTTGAGTTAAATAGTAGACGAAACGAGCGTGAAAAAGGTCTTGCTTTGAAGCTACGCTGGAGAGATTGCTCGGTAGAATTTAGATCAGCGCGTGTCGGCCTTTGTGCCTAACTTTGCAGAAGTGCTAGACCTTCAACTGTTAAATCAGTAATCTTGCTGAATATCAGCGATAATTAAAAACGCGGTTAGTTAAGATCTCAGAGCCTCGTCGGTAGTGTTTGACATTTGTTCATCTAGTTTCTTATTTTCAGTTTTACCTTGCTTTTAGTTCAACCGCCGAGTTGGCGCAGTTTGTGAGCGTCGAGGAGACGCAGTTGTAATTTTAAAAGTACAATAAAAGGGTTTCAACCCCTTCGCACGTTTTTGTGACTCACTATCCCAGTGACTGACAAGTTGGGCCAGAGAGATCTTACAATTGGCGCCCGACAATCTCACGAACTCGAATGGCCGATAATTTGGTGGAAACTCCTGTAGAATTTCAAGAGCAAGTTATGGCTAACCAGTTGGAAGGGTTCGGATATTTAATCCAAACTATGAGGGCAGCTATCAAGCCAACCGTCAATTTTGACGGAAAAAATTCTGTAGCAATATTTCTAGAAGGCCTGGAAAGCCATTTCCAGCTGTATCCTGTGCCCGAAAGGCAAAAAGTTGCCATCGCCACGTCTGCATTAAAAGGACAGGCCGCACTATGGTGGAAAAATATTGGAAAATTTTTATTAGGAGAATTTGGAGGTCAAGAATACACATTTGAAAATTTTAAAGAATCGTTGTTAAAAGCCTTTCCCATAGTGAAAGACCGAGCAAAGTTGGAAGCTGAACTTTACAGTTTTTATCAGCGAAACATCGAAGAGTTAACAGAGTTCATTTTACGAAAAATCAAGCTGGTAAATATGCTGTATGGAAAGAAAGCCGATAATGAGGTAATTGAAATAATCTTACCCAGATTACTACCTGCTGTCCAAGACTTTATGGAAATCCGAAATCCAAGCTCCTTGCAGGAACTCTTCGAGTTGGCGGTCAAGTTCCAAAACCGACGAATAGCGGAAAAATCTAGAATGGCAGCATATCCTCAAGGTTCCAGAAGACAGTTCTCAAACTTGGCGGCCGATAGGACGAAATACTCTTATGGAGGAAAGAGCTATCAAGCTAAGTCACCGAAGAACGAAGGTCAAAGCGCGAAGAAGAAATTCGAAAAAAACCGTCCGCGTACCCAGAAGACTGAAGGTCAGAAGAAAGCTTTAAACGATTAGAGGGGCCTGTAAAAGCGAGGGTCCAGACCCCTGAAATTTCGCAAAATCCCTCAAGAAGATACCTAAACACGGTTGTGATAAAAAATTCCCAGTTACCAGTCATCCAAGTCCTGGTCGGCGAAGTCCCGGTAGAAGCGCTCGTGGATACAGGAGCTCAAGGAAACTTCCTCAGCTACAAATTCTACAATGACAACTTTCATAGACTACGTTTATTTAAAAATAGAAACACAGAAATTATAGCCGCCCAAGGAAAAACATGTCAGTGTGTCGGAAAATTATCATTAAAACTGCAGATAAAAGAAGAAAACCTTAGAATATTATTTTTCGTGGTGAAAAATTTACAGAACCCAGTGATTTTGGGAATGGATTTCTTGAAGTCCGCAAAAGCCAGATTGGATTTTCAGGAAAATGCAATTACGCTGGAGATGCAACGACGGGTGGTGGAGCCGGTAAAGGAACCTGAATTGGATTTAAGTCATTTGACCCTTGAAGAAAGCCAAGCTATTCAACAGGTGGTGAGTACTTTTTCAAATTTGTTTTCAGAACGTCCGGGTAATTGTCAAATTGTAACCCATGACATACAACTAACATGCAATAAACCTTGTAAGGCCAAACCCTACAGGTATGATAAACAGAAAGAGCTCATTATTGAAGAGCATATAAACGAAATGCTGCAAAATCAGATTATTTCGCCAATAAACAGTGATTACGCGAGTCCAGTGGTGCTATGTAGGAAAAAGAATGATTTCCCGCCTTCTGATAAAAAAGCTTGGAGGTTTGCTATTGATTATAGAAAATTAAATAGCATTACAAAGTTCCCGGTTTACCCTCTGCCGGTGATTGAGGAAATAATTAGAAAGATTAAATCTACGAGATATATGACTACTTTGGATTTAACATCGGGCTACTATCAGATAGCTATGAAACCAGAAGATATACATAAAACCGCGTTTATCACAAAATCAGGAACTTATGCATTTTTACGCATGCCATTTGGGCTGTGTGGGGCCCCGTCGACATTTCAGAGAGCTATGGACATTGTTCTAAAACCTGTCCTAGGAAAATCGACTTTAATTTATTTAGATGATATAATTATAACAAGTAGTTCGTTGGAGCAGCATATTAAGGACTTGCAGGAAGTTTTTTCGTTATTAAAAGAGGCCGGTTTAACAATTAACGCATCAAAATGCAAGTTCGCGACAAAAGAACTTAAATACTTAGGATATAAAATTTCGCAAAAGGGCATAGAAACTCAAGATTCAAAGATAAAGGCTATCAAAAGTTTCCCCCCTCCTAAAACCGCAAAGAAACTGTCTTCTTTCCTCGGGTTATGCTCTTATTATCGATCATTCATAAAGGATTTTGCTAATATTGTAGAGCCGTTGTTAGTACTTAAAAGAAAGAAAAGTAAGTTTACATGGACAGCAGAGGCAAATACAGCTTTTGAGAAGTTAAAAGAAGCGCTCATCAATGCCCCTGTCTTGAAATTCCCGGAAGGTGACGAAAATTTAGAAATTGCAGCCGACGCTTCGGACTATGCCATAGGTGCAGTGCTCATGCAGAAAGGGCATCCTTTAGCATTTTTTAGTAAAACATTAAACGCTACCCAAAGGAATTATACAGCGACGGAGCGAGAAACATTAGCAGTATTAATGGCTGTACAGAAGTTTAGAGTTCATTTTGGCAAAGCCCCAGTAACGGTCTTTTCGGATCATGCGGCCGTTGGTAGACTTTACTCGGGAAAAAATCTAACGCCCAGGTTAATAAGATGGGCTCTAAAACTTCAAGAATATAACCTAATAATTAAGTATAAACCGGGAAAGGAAAATAATGTCGCGGACGCACTATCCCGAATAAAACTGGACGATGAAGGAAATGAACTCAAATGCACTGTGTTAACTTCTAAAATCATAGATTCTAGAGAGACAATTATTGCTGAATTGAAAGCTGATCCTGAATTCGGAAATATTTACGCTTATTTAAAAGACCCTGATAATTTCGAAAACCCAGATGTGGCCGCAATAAGAAGTAGAGCACAGAACTATGAGATAATAGATAATTTATTGTTTTATACTAAATCAACAAACGAAAACTTCGAGTATAGGCCAGTCATCCCAGCCTCGCTTCGATTGAGCATTTTGAAGGAATTACACGACGCGCCAACATCGGGTCATTTGGGGATCAGAAAAACAATAAAAAGGGTACGCGAGGCGGTATATTTCCCGCAATTATACAAAATAGTAACTGCGTATGTCAGGTCCTGCAAGCAATGTCAGTTAATTAATGATATTAATTATAGCCCGGCCGGGTACTTAAATAGCATTCGCGCTACATTTCCGAATGAAATATTAGGCATAGATCTTCTTGGCCCTTTCCCCCAGAGTGAGTTAAATAAAAATCGTTATCTTTTAGTAATTGTAGATCATTTTTCAAAGTGGACAGAAATTGTTGCACTTAAACGTGCATCAGCCAAAACAGTTGCAGATGCATTCTTACACAGGTACATTTTCAAATACGGTGCACCGATAAAAGTCATTAGCGATAACGGCAAACAATTCGTTAGCCAAATTTTCGAGAACATTTGCTCTGGACTTGGCATACGCCATATCAAGATGGTTCCGTACAGACCACAGGCAAACATCGCGGAAAGAGTTAATAAAAATATTGTAAAAATAATTCGAAGTTATGTTAGCACACATCACAAGCGCTGGGATGGCTACATAGATGAGTTAGCTTATGCTTTAAGAACAGCAATTCATGACTCCACTGGAAAAACACCAGCGGAATTATTTTTAGGGCGTAAGTTAATAACACCTCTAGATAAATTATTCTTTGTTCAACAAAGGGAACAAGAATTTAGGCAAAAAGATGTGCAGAAATTGATTCATGAGGCGGTTAAAAATTCAGATATGGCAAGAAACAGACAGCAAATTTATTATAATCGAAAACGCCGTGAAGCAGATTTTAAAGTGGGGGACAAAGTTTTAAAAAGAAAATTTTGTTTATCAAATGCACCAGAGTACTTTTCCGCAAAATTGGCTCCGAGATTTGAAGGTCCCTATATTATTCAGGAAATCAAGGGAGCCATATTATACCTTAAGAACGAGAGAGGAGAAACCTGTAAAGCAAGTCCCGACCAGGTGAAGAAGTTTTACGAGAAAAATGATTTTGAAGTGCTCAAAAGTTTCTTGCAGGATTCAAGTTCCCAACAATTGGAAGGTCCAGAAGCAAGGCCGTCTGCTCCGCCACCCAAGAAGCAGAGAACCGCCGAAGAACCCAAGAAGCAGAGAACCGCCGAAGAACCCAAGAAGCAGAGAACCGCCGAAGAACCCAAGAAGCAGAGAACCGTCGAAGAACCCAAGAAGCAGAGAATCACCGAAGAACAAAGCCCTTCTACATGTTATGCAAGGATCCCGAAAAGAAGGACTCAAAACCTCCAGACTCCAGCAGAGAAAAAGGTTAAGCGAACAACTACGTCCCGGAAAAAATCCTTGCAAGGTAGCAAGAGAAAAAAACCAGTAACAAGATCCCACAACAGAAAAGCAGAGTCAACGCAGCCGCGTCCAGTTCCGGATATCCAAAGAGAAACAAGGCCGCCGATCCTGCGAAAAAAGAGACAACAAGAGCGAAAAGATTTTAACCAGCAGAAAAAATTCAAGCAAGAACGCAAACCGGAGGCCCCCAGAAACAACCATCCAGGTGCTAAGAGGAAAAGGCAGGAACCGGAATACCAACACCCCAAAAGACCAGCACGTAGAGGCCAGAAAAGAAAGCCTATGAAGGAGAGCCAAAGAAGTCAAAGGCGCAGGCTGACTGCTATGAATTCCCTGACATGGACAGAGTTCTGTGAAAAGAGGATGACTGAGTTCCAAGCATCGAAAAGTCAAAGATAAGTTAAACCTTCTATAAATTTTTCTTTTGTTCTGAACTGTTATGTGTAAATACGAAGTTTCTAGGTGTTGAAGGAAGTCAATTTGTCTCGGTTGAGACTCAGTTTTGTTTACTGTATTTAGCGAAAGCAAAGCAAGATTTTATTTTAAGTTTAATGTCTAAGAACAAGCAGTTTATGTTGGTCGAAAGACTGGTTTTGTTATGTTAAAGCCAAAATTTGGCCAGATATAAAATATTTTCGTATTTTATGTATTAATGGAAAATTTAGTTTCAGGGCCGCCAGCTTGGCGAAGAAACGTGAAGTAAAATATCTTTTTCTTGTTCATATTATTGTATATTGTAAAAATCGTATGTATTAGAATTTTGTAAAGATATGTAAATACTTTAAAGCTATGTAAAAGTAGAATTTAGTGGAAAAGCATAAAATTTTACATACTAAAAGTAAATGGCAAAAGAAACCAGTTAAAATCTAAATGTTAACTAGAAGTTAAAAATCATGCGTTGGAGCGAAAACCTGTATGTGAAAAGTTGAATGAGGGGGAATTTAGAATGAATGCGACTTTTTTTAGGGTTCTCCACTAACACTTGAGTTTAAGAAGATTAAATATAGCTCATCGAGATTTAGTATGACGGACTAGGGTGTGTCATAGTTGGTTGATCGAATTCTAACAAATCATTGTGGTTAGGGGAAGTGTTGATATACAAAAAACATGAAATACTTCCGTTGGACACCACAAATAAAGTGGAGAACCGGGGCAAAGCAACTTAAATTAAAGTTTGCATGAAGAATGAATGTGAAATAAATAGTTAAATAAGAAAAAGAAAATCATCGAAAAGTAAAATGCTACCGAGTATTAAAGTGTAAATCATAGTGTATTTTCAGTATACTCATACTTGTTCCTTCCAGATCCTGGAAGGAAGAAAAGACTGAATGATAAACGACAGCAGAGAGGATTCAGCACGAAGAAATTGTATTAGCGACGCCAAACATTGTAAAATTTCATAGCCAAAAGTTGTTTTATGTAAACGGGGCTCTTGAGTTTTAGGTTAGAATGTTGAAACTTTTCAACAGGTCGTTTCTAGGACCTGCTTCCAAGTGTTCAAAATTCTGGCAAGGGCAAATGTAGGGTTTATATTTATTTTAACTAACATTTATTTTAAGTTCATAGTCCTTTCCTTTTTAGCCTTCATTTTTCCCCTAGAAATGCCCGTGCCAGAGTATGTAAATTACAGTAGCACGCGCAGTTTATTCAAATTTAGCGGAAGCTAGTTGAGTTAAATAGTAGACGAAACGAGCGTGAAAAAGGTCTTGCTTTGAAGCTACGCTGGAGAGATTGCTCGGTAGAATTTAGATCAGCGCGTGTCGGCCTTTGTGCCTAACTTTGCAGAAGTGCTAGACCTTCAACTGTTAAATCAGTAATCTTGCTGAATATCAGCGATAATTAAAAACGCGGTTAGTTAAGATCTCAGAGCCTCGTCGGTAGTGTTTGACATTTGTTCATCTAGTTTCTTATTTTCAGTTTTACCTATTTTTAGTTCAACCGCCGAGTTGGCGCAGTTTGTGAGCGTCGAGGAGACGCAGTTGTAATTTTAAAAGTACAATAAAAGGGTTTCAACCCCTTCGCACGTTTTTGTGACTCACTATCCCAGTGACTGACAAGTTGGGCCAGAGAGATCTTACAAGCCTTTCTAGTTTGGGTAGTAATTTGACTGAATTAATCTAAACCACCAATTGTTTTCTAGTTTGGAAGAAATTTCTTAGTAAACGCAAATGTTTGAGTTCAAAGTAATCTGGAATGACTGATTAATAGAACGTTCTCTTCATCCTTCCCTTTTTTCCCCTTCATATCAATACTTCCAATGTTCTTTGGAGCACTTCTTCATTATCATTCTCTTTACTTTTTTGAAAATTAAAATTGTACAATTTATTTTAGTCTATTAATGTGCAATACCCCTAAAATTTTTAGCAGTTGGTATCTAAAATGATAAAAGTATTTACCTTCGAATATATTTTCTAAATGTTTTCAAATTATGAATGGACTGTACGAACTTTCACAGCTGCAAATGCTTTGGAAAATTACTTTTCACTAGCTTACAGATTTTCATTATGAATAGTCAAAAGTTTTTAAAATTTTTTCATTTTCTTGGACAACAAATGAACTAAGCAAAAAATAAAATTTTAGATTAGGGTAGACTGAAATTTTAGATTAGGGTATTCTAGTCGTCTGCAACCTTTTATATCCTACGGGTCAAAATCAACCAAAATGTGTGCTTTAAGAAGACGTTTGAGGTGAGTGGTATTTTCATTTTAGAACAACCTTTCTTGGTGAACAATGAGCTGAATTTTATTGAGAAAATGACTGCAAACTTTCAGCATAAAAATTAAAATTATAATTCCAGTTATTATAAAAGCAAATGTAAGTGAATTTTATTTTTCATTTCGGTATGAATATTTCCCCTGATGCTGAGCTTGTGACGTCAATTTAGCCAAATCTACTTTGTAGTTAGAAATTAAATCTTAGTGCATGAAAATATTTGCTAGCATTTATAAGTTGAACCGAACGCGTACAAAATGACAGAGATCAAATTTTTGGAATTATGGATTATGGATCGCTGCCAAACTTACCGATATCGCATTGAAATTATGTTACAATTTTTATATTTCTAAAAATTAGAATGCATATTCGCTACTGCAACTTTGCAATTAAACAAAAGTATTATCGTTATTTATTGACTGTTTATTTTTATGTATTGTTCAAGTGGGCATTTCATATTTGTGTTTCATAATTTATTTTTATATATTATGCTTTATTTTCGGAGCTCTCGTAGATCGCTTGAAATTATGAAATGGATCACTCGGTGACCCGTGGGTCATGGATTGCCGAGGCCTGTTTTATTCAGTTCTGTCTAGGCAAAAATTGAAAAGAGTTCTATATCAGATCATCCTCGAAATGAATCAAATTTTACTTAGCACATATCCCAAACCACCAAAGGTTTTTTTTTTTTGCTTGATTTTAGATTATTAACCTCTTCCTGATTGCTAATGACAATATGATGGCTTCAGATCCCAGTCATGATATTCATTTTGAAGCACTGAAAAAGTTGCGTACTGTAGGGAGAATACAGAAATCATTTATCGCGTCTAAAATATATCTACTTTTTAGATTTTAATAGGAGAATTCTCAGCAGTATGGAAATTTGCTTGCTACAGATAAGTGGAACAAACAAACAGCAAACTGTTTGTATAAATATATACGAACAGTTTACTGTTTGGGGGTTTCGGTATACAATCAGATCACACCAAATCTTTGAACAATTATTGTAGAACTAGTGTATTCTGCAAGCACTCCGAAATAAAGGAATATTTGAGTAAAATTTGCCTCATTTGGATTAGTGGATTAACGAGATAATGTTCCTTGATACATTATTTATGAAAAATAGACGTACTAGTGGCCTAGTGGTCAAGACTGCTGCATACTGGGAGTTCGATCTAGGTACGATCTCAAGCAAACGGGCTGACTGATATAGTGGTTTTCTCAACCTGTAAACGCGAATACGAAAAAATTGCTCTTAGTAAGCCCTCCACGAAGACATCACTCCTCTTAGGCAGATAGCCTTTCGATGCTTTGCCGTAGGCAAATGAGCTAACCTATAAAAAATCCAAGCTGATAAAAAATATTAGAAATCAGCGGCTTTTTTTATTAATCTAAATATTAAAAAGTAGAGAAGTTTCAGAGGGTAATCTCTAAATCTATAATTTTTGAAAGTCATCTGTAGAGTCTCTAGGTTCAGATCTACGCAAAAAAAAAAAAGTGTGCAATGCTCTCGTCGGGATTTGAACTCCGAACCTCCTCAATACACGCCGAACGTGCTTATAGTTACACCACAGAGACATGTGGAAACGAGAGAGAAAATACCTTACATCACATCTTTGTATATTAGCTTAGTTTTTGTCCTAAAATTAAAAATAGTTGCCTATTACATTTCTAAGAATAATAATCTTCCTATTTCTTCAATTAAGGAGTAAAGTATTTTAACAATTTTCGATTAACGTGAAATATTGCATTATAAAAATTTATGCCTATGTCATGAACTACTTTCTGTAAATCTATCTCAGAATTCGAGAAACTTCTAATACTAAGGCAACACTGTAGCAACGTCGTATTGTAATAAACCAAAAGCCAAAAGCCTAAGCCTGTTACGGAATGTAGAAGATAAATATCGCGAAAACGCAGCTACAGGATACATACTTACATCAAAGTAAAGCTGGTTTTGTCTTCTTAGAATGATACAGTTAAGATTTCACTTTATTCGTATCGTGTAAATCTGCCCGATGCCAACAAGATAAATGCTGAAGTGAAGCTACTGAAGAATTTTAAGAAACGCTTTCTCGTTTCATCGAATCTGTGGTGTAGTAGCCACAGTAACATCAGGTGCTTAGTAGCCACAGTAACATCAGGTGCTTAGTAGCCACAGTTTCTGAAACGCCAGTTTTTTTTAAAGTTATCAAATATAAAAAAAATTAAAAAAGAAAAAACAGCTTGGCTCCAGACACTTTAAAGATTTAAGTAGGTTATTCTTTTCCCGGAAGTAACATGTTTAAAGCTTACAAATTCAGATACTTGTCTTCTGTCTCATAGTTACGAGGAGCAATTACAATAATCAAGAAGAGATTTTCAAAACGGAAGGCATGGGTTAAAACTTCTCACGAAAGCCTCCTCACTCGTTAATTTTTTCCATGTTTCCCATAAAACAATCTAATAAATCAATATTTTCTGTTACTTAAAGTTATTATTAAATTAAAAGAAATTTCCCTTTATTTTTTTGAGATGGTTAAATATATTTTATAGAATATACGCTTACAAATTTTTGACCAAGGTATAGATTTCTGTGAAAAAAACTGGAGAAAATGAACTTTTCTTATAGATTAAAAGCTTTAATTAATTAAATTTTAATGCAATTAAATTGTTTATCAGTTTAATAATGAAGTATAAGAATAAAATTGCAAAAAATCAGTTTCGCCAAAAAAAATATTTCGTCTGATATTTTCCCCTATTTTGGCAGAGAAACATGAAATCCTTGCATTAGTAATAGCAAAAATGTACAATAAGATAACTATATCGCTTGTTAATAAAAGTGCCAGATTTGAGTTTAGAGAAAGACATAAAATCTAACATACAATTTGGAAAATTGTTTCATGTTTCTACTTTCGAAACTTAGCATTGACAATCCGTATTGTGTGTAATAAGGCCAAATTAAATATTTTTTTTTTAAAGGTTCAAAGGAGCATCAATCAGCCCAGAATGTCTATTAGTCTCAGAACAGGATTTGTGTTGAAGTCTGAATCTCTTTTCAAATTGTTGCCACCATATATTATCGTCCTGCATTATATTTAAAGAAATTAAATAAAGAAGAATTTACATCAACGTATGGCATGTTTTTCGCATTGTGAAAAAAGAGCTGTACCTAAGGCCATCAAATTTTGAATAACGTAGTCCTCCACCCGAATACGGACAGTTGGACGCCTGAGTTTTGAATTTCGGATTTGTTTTATTACGTATTTCATATTTTATAAAACTTCAGTAAAGAAATGACAACACTGTATGAAAAAAAAAAAACATTTTATCTAAAGCGCGTGAGACTGTCTGTCGAAAATTATAAAGATAGGCTGTTTTTAAATACTATTTTTAGCCCAAAGGTGCCCAAATGCTGTCGAAACGTGTATGTGTGTGTAAATGAAGAAAATGCCCTTTTGAGTGAGCGTAATGTAAAATCTGAAAGCTTTCAGATTTTATTATTATTATTATTATTATTATTAATATTATTTTCTTGACGTCACATTTCTGATGCAAGCACAACTAAATCCGTACAGTCTACGTCCAAGTTCTTCATCAAATGTGTGCCTTTTTTTTTTATTTTTTTTTTTACACTTTTATAATAATTTCAATGAAAGAAAGATAAGTGGTGATATGTTCGCACAACAGCAATCTAGAGAAGAATAAAGTAGATTCCTATTTGAAGCATGCGTTAAGAATGATACAGTTAAGATTTCACTTTATTCGTATTGACTAATTAAGAATTTAACTTGCAAATTTTATTATTATTGGCTGAAGCGTTATGTAAGTACATGTGTTATTATAGTTATATAAGAATCATGTGAAAATAATTAGTTATAAAATTACGCAATTTAGAAAGTTAAAGCACATTACTGTTTTCGAGCTGAATAGGAGACTGAATCGGCTATTACAAATAAAAGTTAGAACTTTGTTTTGTATAGTTTTTAATTTTCAGACGCACACCCATATAATATATACACAAAGCAGAAAAAAAATGAATTTTAATGTAAACAACGATGGTAGGCTACATAATACAAAGAAAGCAAACGTGATAATGCACATACTAGTAAATAAATCCTAAAATTAAATGGGAAATTAAAACATAAAACAGTATTAAGTTTTTATTTCCAATACCGGGCCCTCAGCCGACTTCGGCTTGGCCACTACTAAGGCCAGAAGTGGTGGTCTCTTTATTATGGAGGCACTTAATAGGTGGGCCACCTTTGCCTCCTATGAAGGGACGGTATACCTGCTTACCTTTGTTAGACATCAGATTTCCCCGTCCTCCGTCACCTATGAAGGGACGGACAGTTACAGTCATGCTTTCTCCGGGATTCGAACCCAGACCTTTTCCGTATCGCAGCCGGATCTTCTAACCACTATACCGTCTGGGCGGCTAAAAGGTGATAACCATTTTGATCTTTTTGCGGAAGTAGACAAGAGTAAGTAGGAAGTAGCAGTAGTTCAAGAAGTAATTCAGGAAGTAGAGACATTACAAACGGAGCAGCTTTTCTGAGTTATATCTGGATAAAATGCTAATCAGTAAAAAACAGCTTAAACTTGAAAGAATTAAAAATAAATTAATTAAAAAGATCGGATTTTAAAATTTAATTTATTTAATTTCATATTTCATTCAAGATTTCTTTCCTAGTTTGTGTGTTGCGATGTTTGCTTTCTCTACATTAGGTAATTCAGTATCATTGTTTACAAAAAAATTTTAATTTTTGCTCCTAATTTTCTCATTAATTTCGCAGCAGTTTGCGCGACTTTAGATTTAAATAAATTTTTTATTTATTAGAATAATTTAAATTTAAATAATTTTTTTATTTTTAGATTTTAATAGTCTTATTTTCATTTACGTCTTTCTTTTTTTTCTTAACTTCTTTCATCCTTTACTTACTTTACTTCTTTCCTTTACTTCTCTCCTTTAGATTTTTAAGAACAGACTCCCAGATCGATACAACATTCGCTAATTAAATTTACTGGAAATTTAAATTATTCTAATTTCATAACAGAAGCTCGCCTTATTACTGTTTACAAAACAAAATTACTTGTCTAGTGCAGCGTTGTTGTAAGGCATTTTCTTTCTCTTTTCCGTATGTCTTCGTGGTGTAACTGGAAGCAAACTCGAAGTCCGGAGTTCGAATCCCGGCGAGGGCAACTGCAGATTTCTTCATTTCCAGAAATCTTATCGAAAAATTCTAAAAGACTCTACAAATGGCTCCCGAACTAAGTGGCGGATGATAATTCGTCATTACCAGGATTTGGCGATTGCGTCCCTTCATTTCCGGTCGTCCTTTAAAAGGGGTAATATATAAGGTATTTTCTTCTTCCTTTCTGCATGCATTTGTAATGTAATTGGAAGCAATCTCGACACGTGTTCGGAAGGTCCGGAGCTCGAATCACAGCGAGGGCATTGCCCATTTTTACAATCGCAAAGCATCAAAAATGTAAAGACTCTATATTGTCCTTTAGAATTGGGTCGTTACAAATTTAACAAAAAATAAAAAATAAAGAAATGATAAATAAATCTGAAAGGATCCAGATTCGCACCAGAAGGTTTGTTAAAGTTTTGTATGCTTTCGTTGAACTAGCAGTTTATCTATTAACTCATGAACTCACTTCTGATAACATAACGGTTTTTTTTTAAAACATTTTTACCACTTTTTTCGCCGTTACGCCACATAAAATTCAACAGCAAAATCAGATTAAAAAAAAAACAATCTATCTTTAAGATTCCTGATACAGTGTCAGGTGTTGCCATACATGTTTAAGCCCAGAAGGGCTATTATTCTTGAATCACCTTTGTTGTTGTTTCACTTTTCAAACAACTAGCCGCCAGTGCGGTCAGGCGCTAAAAACAGACATTATAAAACAAAAAACAAAAACAAAAAAATTATACAATGATTTTGTAAGTTCAGGTGGTGTAATTTCATGGATATAGCTAGTTAGATGGATTGTACATGCATGTAGAATTCTCGTTTACGTGCACGTTTTATTGTAGTGACAATTATTAACTAATTTATTAGTTAATTAACTCATTTAGTTTATCCATTTCAACTAACATGACACTTTTTTGTTATATTACCTTACTTTCAGGTATTTTATATATATATTGATACGTGACTGTTTGTGTTCATTATATTTGTTACAAACTAAGCATTCTCTGCACCTTTTAGAATTTGTCAAAAGCGTCTTGTATTATTTTGTGATTATCTCATTTATTTCGCTTCTCAGTACAATTAAAAGTAACTGGTATATGTATACAATTAACAGTTTATAATTCAGTAAATATACCATATTAGTAACCATATTTCATTGAGTTCTGTAAATATTATTTGTATGAATCGTAATTACTGGCCTTAATTAAGACACTTATTCTTCTAAATTCTCTTGTTTTGGTCTATCTCAGTATAATTAGCAACAATTAGTGTAATTATTCAGTCATTGCTTTATAATTTTGCGATTATACCACATTAATGACCATATATTATTTAATTATATAGTTCTTGTATCTGTACACCTGCAACCAAACAGTGCACCATTTTTGAACTCATTTAAGGTAAATACTCTACTCAACAAGACTCAATCCAGTCTGTTTGCATTCGTCTTTACCTATAGTATTTAATTACTCGTATTGCGTAATCTGGTCCATATGTTAATTCAAAGTAACTTCATATCTGTAAGGCAGTGAAGCCGTTGTTAAGGACCGTTATTTATATTTTAATTTTATTTTTATATTTTGCTGTATTATTGTCATTGATGTATAAGAATATGTATTGTTAATTATATACCACTGTGCTTTTCCCTTTTTTACAACTATTCTACCCCCCCCCCGCATTTTTAAAAAAAATTTTCCAGTCACAATATAAGAGCCTCAGAATATAATTTTTTATAATACAATGTCATGTTCTACGCGAGTTCAGTCTCCAATAATGTATTAGCTAATATAGTGAGCATTGCAGGCTCAGAAATCACCGCTCATCACAAGATTCTTCAACCCCAACCCCACATCATCTTTTTCCTCACTTTACCAGAGGAGTACAATGCATATGCAGACAAACTATGCAATATTTTCATTGACGTCGTCCAACCAAGAGATAGGGAAAACAGCTTCTTTCACATTACGCTCTCGAAGAAATTAAAACTGCACTGGAAATACTGTGGAAAGCTGCGAAGTCAAATCCCAACATATCTGCCACAATTGCTACTCCAACCGAAAACGAATCAGGAAAGCTAACAGCATTTAATCCCATTACATCAACTTCAACAGCCTAAACATTACTCAAAGGCACAGGCCCTCTCAGCACAGATCCTCAAAAAGACTATCGCCTAAACTGGCACTCATGATTTACCCAAAAGGTGAACAAACACGTGAGCAATCGCTGGTTGAACCCACAAATACAGCGCATTTTTCACAATAAGATGATCAAAGTCATGACAATGAGGCCCATTGAAAAATAAGGTCTTGTTGCCGAAAGAAATACAGCAGAAGATATAACGCAGCTGGAAACAAACCTCAAAGGAAAGGCGTCAACAGTCAACACTCATGCAAACTAACCCCCTGGGCAAAAAAGACTGCCTATGAGCACAATTCATGACCCCAGGGTACAGATTCACGAGGAAGAACACCAATGTCAAGTGCATTATGGAAAGTTAGCCAGCAGCATTCAGAACCATCAGGATGGCAAGCCATATCTTCATCGACTGGCACGCACATTGCCTTTCAGAGTCGTTTGGCACCAAGAGGTACTACTACTATCATGAATTGGGGCATAAGCAATAATATTGCATACTGCTCACACTGCTCTGGCATATCTTCATATTCTGCCACTATACAGTATAGTATATATATTATACTATACTGTATAGTGGCAGGGGGAAACATTATCATATTCTCAAGCCATATCTTCATCGACTGGCATGCGCATCGCGTTTCAGAGTCGTTTAGCACCAAGAGGTGCTACAACTGTCATGAATTCGGGCAAAGCAAGAGACGTGCAATAATATTATATACTGCTCACACTGCTCTCGCATATCTCCATATTCTGCCATTATACAGTATAGTATATATAGCAGAGCAGTATATAGTATATATAGTAGAGCAGGCAGAGCAGTACATAGTATATATAGCAGAGCCGGCAGAACAGTATCAGAGTCGTTTAGCACGAAGAGGTGCTACAACTGTCATGATTTCGGTCATAAGCAAGAGACGTGCAATAATATCATATACTGTGCATATTGTTCTGGCTAGCACAAGATACACAAATGCAGAGGACCACAATCAAGCTACATCAAATGCTTAAACCGCAAATACAGAAAAGGCAGCTTCCTCACAACATTTCATCCGTTCTACCCCATCTCCTGCACCATAAACCATCGAAATATCGAGAGATTGCAGCGTATCACAGCATACCAATGTTGTCACTATATTAACCCTTGAAACTGACTAAAGTAGATGCATACAAATAGGCCTGCAACGGGCGCGGGCAGCTACAGCATATGCGGCATTCGAGCATTTTTTTTTAAATTTCCTTCAACAAGCTGCTACATGCCAGCCTCTTTCCCAATGATTTCAAAAGCGGGCTTCATTAAACAAAGCTTCTGGTAGCCTGAATTCCTACTGATTAATATGCCTGCTTTCAGAGCTAGGGAAAGTATATGAAAACGTTTTAGTCAACTACATGAAGCATAATCTACACAAAGGCAGCGCAAATCCATAGACTTACAGAGGCATCAATATCATAATATCACTCTCTCCTGGGTGAAAATGCGTGCTGAGTGGAATCGAAACTGCTGACAGATTAGTCAAGGAGGCAAATCAGGAAGTACTCATTATCCACAATCAGATTTTGGTCCCGCGTATAATTGAAGAAACAAATGAAACGTAAGGTACAATTCAAATGGCAAACAGAAAGGGATGAATAAAGCGGCCGCACATAATATTACGTCACACAAGCAGACGACAAACGCAACATCACTTCCTCGCAATTAACAAGATATATTATATGGTCCCTTTCCCGAATATTTTAATAGACATAGCGTCAGAAACATTGAACTGTATCTGTAGAGAAACTGGTACCTCAGACCATTATCTTACCATATGTCCACCTATCAGAGGAAACACCTTGAAGTCTCCAGTAACAATACATAGGCTTTCTGCAAGTAAAAAACAATTTCATCTGGTCGCGAGGTGGTAAAACAACGTCATCTGGTTGCGAGGACTGCCCAGGTTATTGAAAAGCTTGCAAAAATCAGAGCTAACTTTATAAGGTATTTCTCCCGTCTTCTTGGCATGCTGGTGTAGTGGTCAGCTTGCTCAACGCGTATTCGAGGGTCCGTGGTTCGAGTCCCGGCGAGGACACTGTTCATTTTTTATCTCTCCTGCTTTCAAAAAATACCTAATAATGCCTCTACAATGGAGCACGAACTAAAGGGTGGTGACTGATGATTCTCCACCAGCAGGATTTAGCGATAGGGTCCGCTAATCCCCAGTCGCCCTTTAAAAGGGGGAATATATAAGGCATTTCTCCCGCTTTTCGTGGTGTAGTGGTCAGCACTCTCGGCGCGTATTCGAGAGGTCCGTGTTTCGAGTCCCGACGAGGACATTGCTCTTTTTTCCTCTCTCCTGCTTTAAAAAAATACTAATGTCTCTACAACCTATGCTTCGTTATCTATCTATCTATCTATCTATATATATATATGGTTAATAGGAGCAGTCCCTATAGTAAGAATTTAATAATCACTCAGTTTGTTTCTAGAAGTTTAACCCTCTGTCTACTACTGTATTTGGAAGCCTCGCAATAAGCGTTTGTAAAATTCTATAAAGTTTTTAAAGCGTTGTCTTTGTAAAGTACTATTGCTATTTGTATTGTACTATAGCGTGCGTACGGGTTCGCAATAAATTGAATGCACGCAGGTCCGATAATAGGCTGATGAAATTTATTTTATCAAAGGAAACCTTCCAGAGCGCTGGAATTTTCCACCTAAATATTCGTGCAGGTGTTCATAGTAACACAGAGTACAGTCAGTAGTTACACTTCAAACTACTAAGAACGTTAAACATAAAACAATGCAAAACACATCTGAAGAGAAATCTAACCTGGGGATATCTCACTACTCCGAACTCACACTGAACTGACAACTCACAGCAGCAACAACTAAGAGCAGATGCTCTCTCCGGCATTATATAGTTTTCATACAACTCCAGCGATATTTCTAGTACTTTCTGTTTCTAAAAATTACTGGAAGGCAACAGGAGAATCGAATTACGGTTAAAACTAATATAGTGATCAATTACATTTATTCAATTACAGTACCTATTACGGTGATACAGGGACCAGAACAAAATATCGCCAAATATGGCGACTGTTCACCAAATCTGACTTTCAAAATTAGTCGCCAAAACCGTTGCCAGTTTAGCGATATGTAGCCAAATTACCGAGATACCCATTTAATGTTAAATGGACTTGCCCCTGTATTCTTAATTTTTCAGACACAGCTTTTCTCTCTAGATTTTTCATGTTACATTACGCAGAAAAATACAACAATTTCACATATAATTGCACTATAATCATCTATTTATGTACAATATTCGTACCAGTACTATTCTAAGTGTACGTTTTGCTGTAAAGTAATTCGAGTATCAGAAATAATGCAGCAATTATGTTCTCAGCCACAACAGCAACATTATCTTACAATCATGGTCAGCTGTCATCAGTCCCGTCAGCTGTTAATAAAAGAGAAAAAAAGAATTGCATTTATTTCTTTTAAATCGCTTAGTTGTTAATCAATAACATGCTGATTAAATTTTAAAGAAAAAACTAAATATCTTATGCTCCACCAAATGGTAGCAAACTGGCGCGTGAAAATTAAAAATACTTTTTTATCATCTTAGACTTCGGACTGGTATGGTACAGTCACCAGAATGCCACTGTAGGAGGCACTATCCCCGTGGAATAATTTGTTTTTTACGAATCATGTGAATTCAAACAATGTTCATCATGATCAGCCCATAAGTCGAAAAAAAAATTAGATGTTTTACAGGCTTTGCATTTAGAGAGTAGGCATAAATAATAAAAGCAAGCAAATCAATTAGTAATTGCTACCTTTAGATCATATTTACATTAAGGATCGCTCTGTGACTTTTTAAAATTAGGAGCATCATGTATATCATAGGCATAATACTTTAATTATTAATTCAAGAAGTTATTTCAAGAAATGTCTTGGCTATCCTATACTATATACTTTTAAGCTCCACAATATTTGATTCTTCATGTATTTTATTGTTACGAATAAACCAAGGTGCATTGTATATTTGTCGAAAATATTTTATATCAGATATTCTCAGAATTCCCTGTAAAGTGTTAAGTGCTGCCATGCATTCTTTTAGTATTCGTTGTTTTATTTTTTAAAAAGGATGTTGCCATTACATTTAATGGCAACATCCTTTCATTTGTGTTGCAATATATTTTTCATATTCTTTATACTAATTTTTTAAAAATAATACATGGCGATAACATTTGGTGGCAACACTTGAAAAGTGATACAGATACATTAGTGACACGAACAAAAATATGAGTTTTGAGAGTAATAGTTCATAATATAAAAAATAAACCAGAACGTTTAGAAGGAAGAACAAAAAACTGAAAGTTCGTTAATGGTATCTTTCATCCCGAAACTCCTCCATCATCGTCTAGTTGGTATGCTTTATTTAAGCTGTAGGAAAGGAAGTTTGAGAGCGCAGAAGACGTTTAAAAGCTTTACCAATTTATGGCATTGCCCTTAGGTTCTTACACTAGTAAACAAGAAGCACCATACGCCAATTTTTCAAACACTGATGTCTAAAGCATTAGCAACAAGCATCACAAACCAGAGAGCCTTTGTTTTAGTAATAGTAAAAGTTATGGCTAATTCTTGCAAAAATCTAAGTTTGAGTTAATTATTCTTGCACTGAAAGGTTTCTCTCCACACTTCATTAAAAGAATTATAAATACATTTATGAACACCTAATTTGCTGATACGATATACAATTTTTCCACTATATTTTATTTTTTCTCATAATTTTAATAGCTTTGGTAAAAAATGGCACAGATTCGTGTCTAAAGGTATAACACATAAACATGGAATTAATAACCTTAATATTTGAGATAGAACTTTTTCATTCATAAGTGATTAGAACTTTTCAGACAAATATGGTTTCAGCTGAAATACAAAGAAGAAAAGTCGCCCAGATGGTATAGTGGTTAGGGGAGCCTACTACGATACCGAAGGGCCCGGGTTCGAATCCCGGAGAAGATATGGATGTTTGTAAATGTATAGTGTCGATGCGGCATGGCGGTACTTTAAATATGCGGCGAGCCGAAAGTCGTCTCCTGTGGATTGGTGGGAGAGGAGAGGGGTGGGAGACCCCTGGATTCCCCCCCCACGGGGTGCTCTTCCTCAAAATTGGGGGGGTGGAAAAATAAGAAGTACAATCTCTCTTCGGAGTAGGCTCTGGCAATCATTCTTCCATGTGGTCATGGACACGACAACAGCAACAAAGAGAAAAAGAAAATTTTGCGGAAAAAAAAATTTGCAATCATTTTTTATCCTGAGGCGAAAAATAATTAACTCGTTTTTGTATCATTCTAAAATAAAAATCATACTGTGTATTAAATACCTCAGTATTTTGGTTCAAATAGCAATTATAAATTAAAAATTTTTTTTCAGTATTTGCGAAATTTGTGTGTCAGTATTTGCAGTAATAACAAATAAGTTTTATGATGATAAATTTTTAGATAAATATGTATTGAAAATAAGATGTGGAAAGAAGTTCGTTAGTTACATACCTTAAAAAATGGCTGATCAGTTTTTCGATAAACATTTCATGAAATATTTAAAAGTCATATTATGATGTGGCAAGGTTATTAATAATGATTTAATTGTCAGGCTTTACGCAAACGTTTCGTGTTTTCAATCAAACAATTCAAGCAATCTATGATATAACAAATGCATATTAATATATCCTTGATGCAATGAGCTTATTAAACTTAAATTATATCGTGGTGAAAGAGCAGTAAAAAATCTGATATATACACCACATCACTTCCTTGTACGTAATATTAAATTATACGCATTTTTCTTGCATTTAATTTAAACTCATTGAATTGAATTAAATCTACATTGCAGACAGCGCGTAAAACACAATAGAGTGAATGCACTCTTTAAAAGGCACTATATTTGTTTACCATAGCGACACTCTAGCAGACTCTTGGTTCACTTAACAGCGTTACATCTCATTCATTTTATACATCAGAATGCACAAAAATTATGTATATCATCTGAAGAATTATCTAATCGTAAAACATGCTCTATTCAAATACTAACTTAAATCTAAAATGATGCATGAAAGAAATTAAACAAACAAACAAAAAAGAAACAGTTTTTCACAGACGATTCAGTATTTCTCATTCAATTAATTCAATTCTCCCTTCGCGACAAGGAAAAAATACATAAAAACTCTAAATATCTATATTAAAAATTACAAAGTAAATCTTAAACACTTATTTCCTCGAATAAATTCCAGAATAGATTAAGCATGATTTAATTTGCAATAATAAAAAAAGGAGTTTTTTTTGTTGTTGTTGCGAGGTTTAGTTTCTCTAGATTGGCAGCAAATCCACTATTCTGCTAAGTTTCAAATGTAAACAAATTTGGTTGCTATGTTAATAATAATTAGTCTTAAACGCACTTAAAAAAATGTTTAAACTGTTCTACAAATATTGCGTGCAAATTTACAAAAAGCATAAAAACCTTAACTGGAAGATAGAAACAACATAATTCAATCATTTTTAGAGCAAAAAAAGCACAATTTGCAAAGCATAAAGAAACTGAGATTACTGAGGTGAATAACAGAGTGGATATGTATATATATATGTACATTTGGTGCGGACGACTGCAACCAAAATAGGAGGTACATATCTACATATTATAGCAGTCCTATATACAAAATTTCAACGTTCTGAGGCTATTCGTTTTTGAGTTATGCAAAATACTTACATACATACGAACGTACGTACTCACAGATGTCACGGAAAATTCTCTTCGGAATCCATTTTTAATCAGTTTTATAATTTTTTGGGGAGAAAAAGAGTCCTTTATTCTGTCTTTACGTACAGATGTCACGCAAAAACATCGTTAAATTACATTTGATAGCAAAATGGACATTTTCGTTCAAATATGATACCCGAAATGTTTCGCGATTGCAATACTTCCTTTTAACTTCGTATAAGGAAGTAAAAAGGAACAAATTTCTATAATTCATCCGTAATTCGAATACTTTGAGAAAATTAGTCATTAAGAGGGAAAACTCTCTATTTTTTACTACACCTAAGAAAATTTTTTAATTGTTTCGAAGTATTGTTTTTTTCGTACTTTTCGGTGATTTTTTCGTACTTTAACAGAGCATGAAATATCAGTCTGCTTGTTGCTCATTTGTAATTTTTACATCTATTTTAAAGAGTTTCCTTTTTTTTCTTTTTCTTTTTTATTTTTTTTCTTTCTTTCTTTTTTTTCTCTTCTTCTTTTTTTTATTTTTTTTTTTTGTCTTTGTTAATATGATCAGTGCATGAGAACTTACATAGGCTATCAAATTCAGGCTAATATAACTGATCCTTGAAGAAGGCTGGGTTGGATTTTTCGACTTCGTTTATAATACTTCTTTGTTTTATTAAATGCATTAGAAAAATTTTCAGACACTTGCAAAATATGGAAACCTCTCAGACAAATTACACATCCAAAATATATAAAAAAATGTCCAAAATGCAATTTGCAAATGTCCAAAAATATATAAAAAAATAAATAAATAAAAATTTGGAATGTCATGCGTAAAATATAGATAAAAAGATATTATTTAGCAATAGAATTCAGAGTAACTGCATAAATTTGCAGTACTATAGTTCGAAAGGTCATTCATTTGAACTTCCGAAACTATAGCACTGCAAATTATTGCATATTATGTTGATTTTCGTGCTAATTAGCATCTTTAACGTTTGTTCTTCGCATGTTCGGTTTATTATAATAGATATGTATTGTCTACTTTTATCGTTTACTATCATCAAAAATATTCATATCAGTCACAAAAGAGTTTTTTGTTTTTGATGTCTAGCGTTAATAACACACATTTCATCCAAAGCTTAGATTCGGCCAAAGCCTTGTTTCGGGATTTCAAAGATTTTATAGAAATTTTCAATTTTAGCAAGAACGAACCAGGGGGAAAATAGGACATTTTCTACGAAATTTTTCATTAAGAAAGATATTGCATAATCTTAACGGAAATGCCGTTAGAACTATTTATTTTCTTTAATTTGTGTTTAAATATAATTAATATTCTCATAAAGAATTTGTTATAATTTCGTTTATGTTTATGTTTATTTATTATTAATTTACTATATAAGGAATTTCTCCCGCCTTCTTCTCATGCTTTCGTGATGTAGTGGTCAACACGTTCGACACGTAATCGAGGGGTCCGTGGTTCAAGTCTCGGTGAGGGCATTGCTTATTTTTCATGACTCCTGCTTCAAAAAATTCCTAATGACTCTACACTGGCGCCCGAACTAAAAAAAAGTGGTGAATGATGATTGTCTACCACCAACATTTGGCGATTGGGGCCCCTAATTCCTAGTAGTCCTTTAAAAGTGGGAGTAGATAAGGTATTTCTCGCGCTTTCTTCGCATGCCTTCGTGGTGTAGTCGTCAGCACGCTCGGCGCGTATTCGAGAGGTCCGTGTCCCAGCGAGGGCTTTCTCTTGTTCTTATATTTAGGAACAAAAGCTTGTAATCGGTAATTTTAATTTAGCGATATTGTCAAACATAATTGCCTATGACAATGGTAAGTCTGCTAAGTGCAATATTTTATTATTTTCCCGTAGGATACTGTATTATTAAAAATAGCTGTCTAATAGGTAACTATGTTTCGAATTCGTGTTTAAAACCCTCCTTTTAAAAATAAACAAATATTGCTTTACTGCTGCTCAAAATTTATTTCCTGTTACACTGTTTTCTAAAAATTAAGCAACAAACTGAATAATTGCGATAAATCGGATAAAAGTAGTTCGAAATTCCTGAAATTTGGATATGTTAAAAATAAAAGCAAGCTGCATCGAGTAGCATTATTAATTTTGCAAAAGTGTGGCGCTGCCTTCGCTTTGTTTGTTAAAAACGGTGCAGCTAAAAACCAGCTGGAGAGAAGGGAATCACTACTCAATGAACGACGGTAATTAAACAATTTTGAGATAGCCCAATGTGTAAAAATGAGTTCGGCGCGACGTTTCCCAACAGATTTACGTTATAGAGCCATAGGCCGATTAGAAGTAGGTCAACGACCACCTGATGTCGAAAGATGAGTAAATGTTTACCTTCCGTGGTAAACTGGTTGTGAAACAAATTTCTAACCACTAGTTCAGTCTCTCGAAGACCTACCGAAGGTAGGCCGAGAGTTACCACTTCTATAGATAAAAGGTACTTCCGACTTTTATATTAGCTATAGGACTACCACTCCACCTCAGTTTATATCCGCACTTATTTCTGCTACAGAAAGGACTGTATTAAGTACGACAATTTACAGAAGACTACATGAAAAAAGATGTGTATGCTAAGCAACCGGCATTGTGCTTCCTGCTTATCTCCCGCCGCCTGAGGGTGCGTTTGAATTGGGCACGTAAACTGGACAAAATCAGAGGAGGACTGTTCTTTTTATTGGTGAGTCCCGCTTTGTTTTACAGACTAATTCTCGACGTGTGGAGGATATATGGAGAAATGTTCCGTCTAATATACGGAAAAGGGATACGTAGTATGTAGAAGGTACTATTCAGGTATGGGGAGGAGTATCTTTAAGTGGCCACACAGACCTAAATGTACTGCCACATGGAACTCACAGGTATAGAAAAGACATGCTGCATCCTACTGATCGTCCGTAAGCTGGAGCAATTGCGATACCTTCATTTTGCAAGCAGATAACGTCCACCCTTGCATTACTAGCCTCGTGCACCAGTTTCTTGAAGCAGAAATTTTAGTCCAAATGGAATGACCAGTACGCTTTCCTGTCCTTAAATTCGACTGAGCTTCAGTGGGACGCTCTCAGGAGGCGAGCTGCTGGCCTCCAACCCCTCCCTAAACCTTAGATGTGTTTGGTACTGCTTAACGTGATCAATGGCTATTGCTACCCATGCAGTTTATCAAAAATCTTATAAACAACATGGGGCATCGCCGTTAGGCCTGTAATCCTGTTACGGGTGATTATACTCACTGATGAGAAATTTTTTTGCATTCAGTTTACATGTCCGAATTTAGGAGATTTTATGTTTCTATTGATATAACAAAATTAAAATGCTCCGTTTAATGTTTCTTTCTGTTTTAAAGTTCCAAGTGGTATAATAAATATTGACACTATGTTTCGTACAATTTGCTTTCATATTTTTTCAGTTATCATTAGCTTTGCGTTTGTTGCTCAATTTTTGGAAACCAGTGAATTGTACTTGTTTCTTCTAAAAGCAGAATCCCCCCCCCCCGATGACGGACATAAGTCATTTCTTAGACGTTGGCCCTTATCAAGGCCAGAAGCGGTGATCACGTTATTATGGAGGCACCCAATTGGTACGCCACCTTTGCTTGGGACGGACAGTTACAATCATGTCTTCTCAGGGATTCAAACCCGGGCTCTTTGGCATCGCAGTCAGCTCCCTTAATCACTGTACCATATGGGCAGCTCTAAAAGCAGAATATCTTTTGGGATTTAAAAATATTTGCCAATTATTTCTTTAAAATTTGTGTATGAGCGTGTCGTGTTATTTGACACTTTTCGTAAATTCAGCGTTTTAGATTGTCGATGTTATATTCAGCATGAACAATCTAATCGCTTGAAACTTCTGTAAGCAGTTATTAACATCATCTGTAAACCCTATAAATTTGAATTTGTTCAATAAGGTTGCAATTTTTCAAAACTTCTACCTTGTCTTTTGTAAATAAGTTTGTAGCGTCATTAGGTTTTTTTGAAGCAGCAGATGTGAAAAATGTGCACTGCCTTCGCCGGGATTCAAACCCTGGACCTCTCGAATATGAGCCGGTTATGCTTCCAATTACACCACGAAGGCATGCGGAAAGGAAGAAGAAAATACCTGATAAGTTTCTTGAAGAATAACATTTCTCCAACCACGATATTTTAAATATGACAAAAATTTGCAACTATTTTTTTAGGGTCTCATTTCTCTCAGAGATATTTCGTAAAGCTCATTAAATGATAACATAATTAAGGTTATATGCGAGAATTCCTTTATATTATTAATGTTAGTTAAATGCAAGAGAATTTTTTCATCCATTTCTGTATTATTGCTAACTAATGTTATCGGAAAAGTTATTACATTTGATCCCTTGCTCGTGAATTGTTTTGGGAACTCGGCAAGATAGGGACGTCTCAGTTCTCACGGACTATTTGGAAACTTCCAAAGCTATATTCTAACACAAACCCACTGGCAGATAATATTTTAAATAAGACTGTACTTTAAATAGAAGATGCCTGAATTGTTGTTTAAATGTTGATTAAGAAAGTTACAGGAATCAAAATATGATGGCAGTAAATAAAAAAAGTACTTCCTCTACCAGAGTACCTGTGTAACGTTAATACCACCCATTTCCCTTAGAAAGCCCTATATGAAGTCCTCCCTTCCCTAAGGGAAGGGAGGACTTCATCTGCTTTGTATTACTCAAATAACCAGAGTACCATCCTTGTTGTTTAGTACAGTTAAGTTTCCTTACATCAGATAATGATTATAGGCAGCAGCAGTAACAATAGCTTCGCACAATTACATTTGTGCCATTTTATAATCATCATCCTCATAATATCATTTCAAAATCACGCAGTTTGAACTTGTTTATCCGATTGGTTGAAAAACAGGAAAAAGGAATTAACAGTCTTTTTTTAATGGAGCATAAGAGCGGCCGAATAGTTAAAGCCTCACAACACTGGTAATCGGGCCAGCTTCAGTTGCCAGGCTGGCTGTATCTGGTATTACAAAAACAGTTCAGAAATTCATGAATTTTTCATTTATTGTTTTTACCCGCAGTTTAGTAAGCAGACATATATTACATTAATTCGTTGATGATTTTGAAAACATACCGTTTCTTCATATGAAATGCCGTTCATTCTAAAGTTTAATTAATACTTCAAGTTATTTTAATACTTATGCATGTAATTTCATCGTTCGAAATCCAGTTTGTTTAGCGTATTATTTTACAGTTTCACACAACCATCACTTTGAGATAATTAGTTAATAATTACCAGAATGCAATTCTCTCGAATCTTATCCCGCTCCGAAAAAGAGATGATGGCTTGGATCATTCTGTAGGGAGAAATGACTAGTTTATCAAATATTATAGGAGCGCAGAATGCGAGTTTGTGTACCAAATTTGCTTATTTCCAGTATCAGCCAATTGATTAAACTCTGAAATATTTACACTTTGAAACTTATGAAGCGGTCTCTGATTATTTTTTAAAACTGAATTATTTATTTGACAAAAATATTGAATGATTTTAGAGCTGGTTATCTTTTCAAAATTTTTAAGCAAAGGCCTATATTACGAATACTTTATATAATATGCGTCTCGTAAGCTGCTCTGTAAAAAGAGGGAAAGTGGTAACTTAAAGCGCATTGCACCGGAATATTTATTTCAGGCATCAAGAAAACATCAAGCTTTTCAACATCGAAGAAAAAAATGTTTCATCATAATAGACTAGGCTCCATTTCGTTTAAAGGAAACTTAGGTATTTCTACATAATATTAAAGTAGCTTTGAAAGAAGGTCACTTTAATATTTAGAATCCTTTTAAAGTTTTCCCCATATCAGGTTTTCTTAGAAAGTCGAACTACTAGATTCTTCTTCTCTTTAGGCAATTGTATTGCCAATTTTGCCATAATTAATAAACTACGGGTTGGCCAGAAAATTCCTTTACGCGTGCAATTATTTCATTGTAACTTTAATAACACTTACAATTATTTGTCCATAACGCCTGTATGTGTATTATCATTATCTCTGCACAGAGTGAGTTTGTCCTCCTACGCATCCACCTTAGCAGCTGCGATGTCACATGACGGAAAACCTTCAAAGCACACTCGCACGCAAAGCATCATTGCCCACGTACCGCTTTTTCCTAACGTATGATTTGATGATCCTCCACAGGGCATTGTCTGGTGTTGTAAGGTCCGGCCTTCGAGGCGGCCAAGGATAAGGAGCTTGTAAATTTGGGAACTCGCGTCCTATCCACCGGCTAAGGAACAGTTCCTTCAGCAAGTTTCGTTCACGAACAGCAAGCGCGAAATAGGCGGGAGCTGCGGAATCTTTATTCTTGTAGGCGAAGTAGGCGGGAGCTTCAGAATCTTTTTATTCTATTAGTATTATGGGCATCTTTATTCTCTTCTCCTGGCAACCACGTTGAAATTCAAGTAAGGAGCACTGTTGCCATATCAATGATCACGACAGAAGATTCAAATCTTAGATATCTTACCATCTTACACTGTTAGGCACATTTAGTTCAGGCGCAAAGGGACTTTCTGCCCATAGTGTAGTTCGATCCTTTCAAATATTACGGATATTTTGAAATGAAATATTTTCCTCATTTTTACTGACGCAGAAAATAAATAGTATTAATAGTATTGATTGTACCAGTAAAGAAAAGTCTAAATTAAAATTTTTGGTAAGTTTTACGTTTCATTAGTCTTGCATGAAGTCTCATAGCTTTACTAATTATTGTATAATTTATATTTTCATAACCGGGTGTGAAAAATACAGTAAAAGATTTAATAGCAACAATTTTCAAAAATAAAATGTAATAAGAAGAAAATGTTAAAATTTGTTTTTCCGTGATGGAACGTTTATTTTTCAATATATTTTTAATAATTTTTTTCTTATTTATTTATTTTTTCATCAAAAATCAAACCAACAAATATCTTTTCTAATGTATATTTAGACTAAGGTATTTTAGACTAAGGGAAGGTATGCAAAATTACTAAACGCGTTAAAGCATTAAAATTTTTAAAGAACACAACTGACCTAAATTTCTTCTCAGGGAAAATAATTTGCGCAGTTAAGAATGACTGATAAATAATTTTTTCAATGAGGAGCTCAAAACTTTTAAAATTATGAAATTTTCTGAAGGCAGAAGAAATTTTATTGTTCAGATGTTCTTTTCGGACAATAACTGAATAATTTTACAACAAGTAAGTATTTCGATTTTAATAAGATTTACTCGTTAGAGTAAGTTCAGAAAAGTTTCAGGTCAATACCATTCATAAGTTTACACGCGATTCATAAGAATTTCACTTTCTTTTTTGAAAATGAAATTTGTAATTAAAAAAAGAAATAAGAACTATCCATTTAAGCATGTTGATAAGAACTCAATGAAAAAACTTCTAAAGAATTATCACCTTCCCCTTGCGTATTCTTGAGTTATAACTGATAAGTTTTGCTAGCAAAGGAAGGTCCATGTTTCAAGCCACAGAAAGAGTATAATTCATTTGTTAGAACTCTTTCTTGCTCCTTTGGATCTATAAACTTCCTTTAAATAACAGAATATTTATTAGTTCATTATCAAAAACATTAATTCGTTGATGATTTGGAGATACCATTTCTTGATATAAAATGCCGTTCATTCTAAAGTTTAATTAATATTTTAAGTTATTTTAGTACTTACGGATGTAATTTCATCATTCGAAATTCAGTTTGTTTTGCGAGTTTCACACAATCATCAGTTTGAGATAATTCGTTAATAATAATCAGAATGCAACTCTCTCGAACCTTATCCCGCTCCGAGAAAGAGAAGAGCGCTTGGATGATTCTGTAGGGAGGAATGACTTTTTTATCAAATTTTATAGGAGCTCAGAATGCGAGTTTGCATACCAGATTTATTTATTTCCAGTATTAATCAATTGATTAAACTCTGAAATATTTACGCTTTGAAACTAAAGAAGCGGCCTCTGATTATTTTTTAAAACTGATATATTTATTTGACAAAAATATTGAATGATTTTAGAACCGGTTATCTTTTCAAAATTTTACAGCAAAGGCCTGTATTACCAGTACTTAATATAATATGCGTTTCGTAAGCTGCTGTATAAAAGTGCACAGACAAATAAGGTGCTTAATCAAGATTCCTAGAAACAAATCTGGCTAGTTTTTCATTGTTATAAAAATTAAATGTTAAAAGTGATTCATGGTTTTCTTTTCATTTATGCTCCGTTAATAATCTCCTTTGACTTAGCAAAACAAATGTTAAACAATTGATGCAGTGTATAGCGCCCTTCTCGCGTTATAAAGACATTACATTGAGTAATCGTTATAAAGAAAGTGGATTTAATATACTATCATCCTTTAATATACTTATCATCATGGGACGTTTTATGCCAGTCCTTGAAATGGAAAGGTTTTTACAATAAACATCGTTATAACGAGCATTAGCTATTAATAATACATAGAAAGATGTTACCATTTATGTTTTTAAAGGAAAACCAGACTGTAGAACACAAAAACCTACAATAAGTTACCGTTTGCCAAAGTAGTGGTATTTAGTTTATCTAACTTTTTATTTCTGCCATAAAAGGAACTTTAAGACATATTACTGCATTCACAAACAGTTATCGTTAGGTAAGACGTTAAATTACATATATTAGATGAAAAAATACATTTATTATGAACGAAAATTTTAAAATTAATTATTTAAAACTGATTTTTAAACATTAATTTTAAACTGATTACAAAAATATGTGTTAATTAGTTTAAAAAATTAATGTATACAAAACAACAACAAAAAAGCTGACTAATAAATATGCGTTATAATTTCTTACCATGCTGAAAGAACGCTGCTCCGTATATGACCACAGCCCATCGAATGACACAGCCCGCTAACATTCCGCCTTCCGAACTAAAAACTTTTCAGGAATATCAACAACAGTCAGAACGCGATGATAAAGACAAAAATATAAAGAGCTGTCAAAGAAGAGGGAAGAAAGAACTAAAGAGCAGTTGTAAATTATAACGGGCGGTTTTGGAGCCTTTTTCGTGACAACCGAAACATTTCATACCTCGAGCTGTTCATCCTAATAGCCGTTTTGAGTGTCTGAGAAAAAGTTTATGGGCGGTGTGAAGGATCTTCTCCGCCGTTCGCGGGCATCTTTCATTGGTCCGGGGCATAACGCGCACTTTCACGCAAGCGCGGGCTCATCGCAAACGCACGTGTTAAGAAGCCAAAATCAAATTTACTTAAATACTCATTGACGATAATTACTGTAAAATAAGAATATAATGTGTATTAAATTTTGGCTGCATTAGCAATGAATAACGAACAGATAAATCCGTCTTATATAAACTGGTACTAATTTTAAAAATTACTCTTACCTGAAAGTCTAAGGACATTAAAACATTACTGAACATAAATATGTATGTTGTGAATAAAATGATTAAATTCGATATTATATATGAAGTTTAGAGCATGTGGTTAGTGATAGATGTTTGTTAATTTGTCAGCGTTGTGCACAATTATCTCCTGAAAATGTTTTTCAAAATTGTTCTCATATAATTGTTTTTATCTAAAACTGAATATTAAATCTATTAAAAATAATTTTATCTTTAATTAACTAAGTAAATAACAATAAAATGTTTAGTTCTCGAGTACATAATATTAAATGCAATATAAATATTTGAAGAATTGAAGAATTTATCAATAAAATACAATTTCACTGAGACAGGTTTTTATTATAATTAAAGTTTAGATTATTTGTTGTCATTAATTTGGGTTATTAACATTCAATATTTTATTTTAGTTAGCATTTTTTGGTCATAATTCTGTCATAAGGTATCGGCACTAATAAACAGTCTCTAAGAATTGTCTATTATATTTACATTTCTTTTCATAATTAAAATATTTTAAGCCAGCGTTTGAAGCTGGTGAAATTTGGGTTTACATCCTCAGCGTTCTTAAATAAAATACATTTTGGTGTCGTGATCTTATATTCTCCATATTGGAAATCTCATACTGGACTTCATTTTAGAAATGAAGCAGTTTCTCAGTCCCTGTTGCAATCGGTCTCACTCATATTGCAACGCTGTTTTCAGGTGTTAGAAATTTCTGGGATGGATAAGACGAGTTGAAGTTGTCCCATTTAAGAACGTCACAAACATTTCCATGGGGTTTAGGTCTGGAGATATGGCTGGCCGATCCATCGGTCTAATAACCCTCGTTGCCCCAAAACCTCACACACTAGATGTTGATGTCACACACTAGATGTCGATGTCACACACTAGATGTCGATGTCACACACTAGATGTCGAGACATGTATTTCGGTAGATGAGCGTAGTCGTCCACAGAAATTAAATGAGGGCAAATTGCACCCCTAAAAACGCGAATACATGACTCTTAATATCTCGTCTATTTGTAAGAAAGTCTGCTATATGCATCCCGCTCACTTAGGCGTATCAGAGAGTCCGTTGGGCATGGTGCAAGTAGCATCGACTTTAAACTAAGTATCAATGGGGAACTGTTGATGGTCCACTTCAGCCTAACCTCTGAATCTCGACATTCCTTTATCTCAGGGATGGTAAACCTATGGCGCGCGACATGTATTTCGGTGGTACGCCACATGTACATTTAAATTACTTTTATTAACTTAAATATATTGAAAACAGCATTTCAAGAAAAAACTTCTCCAAGACTAGCGGCGAACAAAAGAGCTATTTAGAAACAAAGGCGGATTCAGAAACTAACCTGAACATGGGCGCCATTATGAAATTTTCTAGAATGGAATGGTGACTAGCGACCCCCTCCACCATAGAAGGTAGGGGAGACTGACTTTTTCATGGGAAAGCCCATGAGTAAGACGGGTTGTAAAGAGAGAATCAAATTTCAAATTGGGACATAGTTTCACGTTTTGGTTTCTTATATTTGAATATGAAGGTGGTGCGCAGTAAAACTGATGTTTCGACATACAATGGAACGATTTTTTGGAAATGAGAGCACCTATGAACGCTATTATTTCCTTGATTCAGAAAATTTGATTTTCTAAATATAACAATTTGAAAAAGGGACAAAATAAAAGACTTCTATACCATAAAAAAACTGAATTTTTAAACAAATGTCACATGAAACTTTTATATTAGAGCAGTAGTTCTCACACTGTGTCGAAGAGACAAAGATCAATTTTGAATATTAAACACTTTCAAGTAAATTCGATGCTCAGTGGTGGTGGGGGGAAAGGCTAGCTCTGTGTTGCTTGTGCTCCGTAACGTTAGTATGTTGCACATTTATTGTAAAGCGGCATTTCAAAACGAATCACAAAAACATTTGTTCCATGCAAAGTAGAGAAAGAAGTGCGTTCATTGGGCCAAAACGTAAAGCAATAAGCCAAAGTATAATATCGCTGAAGCGAGTTTCTCTATGTGTTCGCTGCATAGCACAGTTTGAAATATCCCCTTCTGATGGTGCCTTTCTGAAGACGGCTTTCTTAGTCACATCCGACAAATTATTTGAAGATTTTCTCAAAAGCAATAAATAATCAATAGAATTAAAGAATTGCCTGCCAGCAGGAATTAAAGTCTAACATCGAAGTAAATGAGCAAATAAAGTCCTAATTTAGGTAACGTCTAGATATTTTCAATAGAAAAAGCCTTGATGAAAGCACTGATGGGATTTCACAAGCTAAGTTAGCTGTTTTCGTTGGATTTCCTTGAATGTAATGAGAAAGGAATAAGTTGTATTGCTGAGTTTACCATCTACTACCATGGACAAAGATAGAATCAATGAAATAAGCAAGAACTTGCAGTAAAAATTGGGGTTTGACTTAAAGAATATCGTGTATTTAACAGCTGACGGTGTCCCAATTATGATAGGAAAACATAATGGGTTTGTGAAATATTCTGCCTGAAGAAGTTTAGTACCCCATTATATCATTTTGCATCAACAAACATTATGTACAAAAGCTTAAAAAAGTCATTTCAGAATGTTTTATCTGTAGTAACTAAAATTGCGAACTTCACACCATCGTGCCTGTCACAGCTGACGGTGTGTCCAAATATGGTAGAAAAACATAATGGGTTTGTGAAATTTTCTGCCTGAAGAAGTTTAGTACTCCATTATTTCATTGCATTTTGCATCAATAAATACTATGTACAAAAGCTAGTATGAAGTCATTTCACAATATTCTATTGTAGTAATTGCGAACTTCATGCCTAGACATGCTCTAAATAATCACCAAATCTCGAAGTTGTTACAGGAAGTAGAATCTGAGTATGAAATCATGTATAATAACTTTCGCTGGCTGAGTCATGGAAAAGTGCTTCACAGATTTGTCGAGCTTTTGGGTGAAATTCGAATTTTTATAACAGAAAATGAGCAAGAATTTCCAGAACCTATGGATCCTATTTGGCTGTGTGATTTAATACTTTTCAACGACTTTATAGCACTATATAAAGGTGTAAATAAGAAAGTGCGAGGAAAAGGACAAAATGCTAATATGTTGTTTGAGATGATAAGATCCTTAGAACGCAAACAGCTTGATCACGATTTTGGAACCATGATTGTTGTAAGTATATATATATATATATATATATACTATA
>KK121993.1:522722-536874 GCA_000611955.2 Stegodyphus mimosarum
TGTGTTACATCAGTTTATACACATCATTTAAATATGTCCGTTAGTTCTGTCGATAATGGACCAAGTGTGAAATTCTCCTGATTTTGAACACTAATGTAAATACGTGGAATTCTCCATCTTAAAATTTAACTAGTTAAGAAATTAAAATAATTATCACTCGTTTCTTTTTTACTTTTTGATATTTATATTTATCAAAATTACAATAACCTTTGCAAATACCTTTGCATAAGTTTGTCTTCCAGAAATCTATGGTATTCTTTCATGTTATCTCAGTAAAATTTCTGTACTTGGTATTTCTTCAAAGAAATAAGATTTTCTTTACATAATTTTAAATATAGGAGTAATTATTAGAACAACTGAAAAGCACCAAACAATACCCAAATGCTGTGCGCAGTATCCAGTCAAAACGAAATACTAAAATATATAAGCTAATAATAACTATTCCCTCTTAGCGTTCAGGTTAATCATAATTATTAATCACAACTCCATAATATAAACAGCTTAGCACCAGAAGCGGCTTTCCATTTTGCGATTTACATAAAATATAATCTCTTTTTTCAGCGACACTCTTGTGAGTAAAGATGTCGCCTGTCATTTTATCAGTAACGGGCCAGAGTAAAATAGTGAAGCGATTTTGTCCATGATGTTAAACGTCGTTAGATGCGTGAGATGATGAGTCTTTATAGGCATTATGTTGAAAGTCTTTAGAGGCATGTTGAAGGCATGGAATGAAAGAAAAACTAATTATTGAACACTGAAAACATTTTTAGCTGATATTGCATATTCGTTTTTGTATAAATTCATGAATCTTCTGTAAATTCGGCTGAGACATCTTTGAATTCTCCATTTATGTTATGACATGACGTTCAATGGGGTAATTTAAATTTATACAGCCTTTCAGTAAAAAACAGTCACCTTTCACGATGTTATTTCTTCTGTCTTTTTAGGTGGTATAGGCCCATTCGCTGGAATATTTGATGCACTACACTAAGTGAAAACCTCAGCAAAATATGATTTGAATCACCGGACATTTCTCCTTGAATATCGCACTTTCTCTGACGTGGTTGGCAGAAAACTGATGTTCTTTCTTCTAATTCATTTCTTTAAGAAGCATATGTTTTCAGTATTGGCGCAAGAATGCTCATTTTTTTTGTCAGTTATAGTTCCATAAATTTTGTAATACTCTAAACTTTGTATTGCTTAATACTTCTTTTAAAACTTTAGTTTTAAGTTATTTAGTTGTATCTTTCGAAGAGATTGTTTGTCATTTTAGACATTTTAACTGCTTAAACAAAACTGACTTTTTAAAAAATCATTTTAGTGCATTTAATCTGCATCCATTAGGATCTAGAGAAGTCATGTAACTTAAAAAGTTTTTTCATTAGTCCAGAGGGGCAATTTTCCCAGAAGGATTACTAATTTCCTTTTGGCATTTTGCGTTGATTCACTAAAAGCGTTGTTTCACTTTTCAAATTTTTGCCTCCGAATATTATCGCCCTGTATTACATTTAAATAAATTAAATAATGAAGAATCTGCATAAATATATACATGTTGCTTGCACTGTGATAAAACAACGGTACCTAGAGCCATAAAATTTTGAATACTGAGCGTTTCCACCCGAATATGGGCATCTGAAAGCCCAAATTTGAAATTTGGAATTTGTTTTATAATCGATTTCCTATTTTGTAAAACTTTAACGAATTTTTGATTAACAAACTAAAGAATTTCAAAGCGAGAAATGGCAACATTGTACAGAAAAAAAAAAAACTTTTTTTTATCTCCAGCGCGCGAAACTGTGTATCAAGAATTCTAAAGATATGCTCATTTTAAAATTCTTTTGCGATATTGCTCTTGAACTGAATTTTATGGTTTAAGTGCGAAGAACAGGATATTTAATAAATAAAGGTAACACACAAAATGTTAAGAAAACGCTTCTTTGGACGTAATTTAAAAGTCTGAAGCCGTTTAGATTTTTCTTTTTATTTATTTACTTTGAATATTGCTTCAATTTTATATTTTAAGCTTTGGTCAAAAAGTGACGTTAATCATCAATTTACTAAGAGACTAATATTTCATAAGCCGCACACTTTGCTGAAGTAAGCCATTTATTATAAGGAAGCTAAATTCACGTGGTTAAGAAAAATTAAATCCGTTTCTTTAACTTTTAATAAACCCAAAATTTTTGGTGTTACGAAGACTGAATTAAATGAATGTATTTTAGAGAATTTCACATCGCAGTCAAAATGTACTGTAATTGTTAGTTCTAATATTTAACATTTCGGAAATTCTGCTGCATCTTCCTGTCTGAAGCGAAGGTGTATTTGAATGGGCCATTCTGTCATAACATCTGAAAAGTTGTTCTTCAGTTTAAATAGCATTGAAGGGAGATCTCACAATTATCGACTCTGCCTTGAACATTATAACCAGCAGCTCTTCAATGAAATAATACAACAGAGAGCATGTGTCCTTTACTACCGTGAAGCTTCTTCTAACTGACGAATGGTTGTTCGCACCTGCGTTATTTCCTTTTACAGGGTAAGTAGAAAAGCAAACTGCAGTTTTGAAATGACAAAAGAGCTACAGCGAATCTCTCTGTCCCTCCCCCCTTCCAAACATAGAATTAAGGGGTTTTCGAAGAACATTTAATGATTTACGAAAGTTTTCAACACCGAGCGACGAATTATTTTAGTATTTTTTCCTTCGCTCTTCGTAGAAATTGGAAGTTAGCATTGAAGGTTTTTCTTCGGCAGTTTATGTCATTCAAAAATATAAAAAAAAAAATTACCAATACTGCTAAATTTTGCCAAATATTTTCTGACTTTCTTATTTCTAAGAACAATTATTTAATATTTTCATCACAACGAAGAATGATTGTTACAGGAATAAATACACATAGGTTTTTAAATAATGAATCTTAAGTTTTTCATAATTGGAAGAATTCATATTAATTCTGACTACAGAGGAATTGTTTCCTAGGAAAATTCGATGGAATGAGATCGTGAAATAAAATATAAGAAACGATTTTAATTTATGGAGAATAACAAAATGGTGAAATAAATTATTCCATTGTTAGCTTTTCACTTTCATCATAAAGCTGATGGCTTCAAAAATTAATTTTGATACTATTATTCAAATTAACCAAACAAATCAATTATTTATACTTAAAAGAATAATAAAGAAAGTGTCTCTTTAAAAAAACGCAAAGATATTCCAAACAGTTAGAAAGATAAATTCCACCTTCGTAATTGGAAAATATGCAATTAAAATGGCTAATTCGGAGGAAAACATCAATCCAAAAGCCTGGCCAATCCAAAAGGTTTCATGGGCCATTTTGATAATAAAAAACGTTACAGTGGGGCTTACTTTAGGTAAATATGCTTTTAAAAACAAAATACAAGTAAAAAATTAATAAAATTTTATTGTTATACTGTGATTCAAATATAATGATCTTACAAGTCTTATTAATGAGATATTTGTTTATCATTTCCTTCACTTAATTTTAGTAAATCTATATTTATGTTCGACAGTGCACATCGTAGCTAGTTTTCTAAACTGACATCAGTTAATGTTAGCACGGGATGAACTCTTTGTACATTTCATCTTCAAAAAAAAAAAAAAAAGTTTCACAAACATATGTGGATCCAAAAGCACTTACAACGCGTTCTGCCAAATATCTTAGGTTGTAATATTTCTCAGATGTAACTTAAGTATTATAAAAATTAATTCTTGACGTGGACGCAAAAATTAGTTTCATTTCATTGTTGCACTGTAACTCAATTAACTCCATTTGCAGATTTTCAGGAACATTATTCACGTCAACTTGAAATGAGCATGAAAATAAATGCTATTCTAAGTATAAAGCTAAAATATTATTCTGTTCTAAATGCTGTTTCTTTATTTAATTAATGTATTTCGAGATATTATTAGGTTAGCTTTTTGTAAAGTTATTTAACAGCGAAAAATATTGAGGACTATTATTTCTAAATTGGCACTCAAATAACAATAATTTCTTATTAAAACCTTTGATGAGATTATAAGCATTGATCATTAAATTATCCTGCTCTTGCAAGCTCTCATTTGGCAGATTAAAATTTTCTGTTACATCCATTAAAAAATGTAAGTCTAATAACCAATCATCATCACTTAGTCCAGTATTCTTATTTCTTGTTCATAAACTTATCTATTTCATCCCATAAATTAAAAAATCTTTAAACATTTCCCACGACTTAGCCATCTAGCATTGGTAAAATATAGAATATTACCATATGCAAAAAATAATTCCATAAAGAATTCTCTGAATTGCCGATGCTGAAGAGCACATCTACGAATGTAATTTACTATTCTTATAACTACTTTCATAATATGATTCATGGATAATACCCAAGCGTATAAATTTCATTCATGTATCGTATAGTGAATAATAAAAATATCATTGGTTTTAATGCCTCTGCAGTCTAGATTATACCTATAAGTAATTTTACAATTCCCTTATTCTTACCTACAAAAGGAAGTTCTCCAACTGCTGTTAATCCTGAAAGATCTCAAAATTTAAGCTATGTACGGCTAAACATTTTTCAGTCGCCTGGAAAACAGCTTCTCCTCTAGTTATATCCTTTAAGTATAAAAGATTTAACATTCCTTCTGTCACCTGGAATGCTCATTCGCGCCGCAAATAAATATTATAAGTTGATATGTGTCTGATATATCTGTATTTTCATCAAATGCCAAAGAATATGCTTTGAGTTGGATAGTTTTTTCTCGCAAAGTTACTACAATTTCAGCTGAAATTTCATCAATAAGACACATATAGTTTGGCATCAAAGACCAATACTTGAAAATAATTTGCTTTTATCAGGAAAAACAACTTGTGTAAATGCTTCCAAGCAGTCCAGTTTACTACTGAAAAATGGTTTTCGTTTCTTTGCAATCAACATGGAAACAGAATAACTTGCTTTGATAATGCTAGATGGTTGTTATAATAATGAATCAGACATTGTTTGCTGAGCTTTCGGATGCGATTTAAGCGCAGTTAACTTAAAACGTTTTACTTTTTTTACTAAATTTACATATTCAGTATGTTTTGTCTCATGATGCATTTAAATTTTATATTTTTTAAATACAGCGACCGTCTCTCTACAAATTAAACACATTAATTTTGAATTCTGCACTGTGAAAAAATAATCTTTTTCCGACCATCATTAAATGCCTTGTTTCCATCAATAACTTTTCTCTCCTTAGAATTCATCATTTCTGTTTTCGTTCAGTTCCTGTTCGAAATTTGTAAAAATACCAACATTTAATAACTTTTTAAATTTAATGCAAATAGTAATCACTTCATACTTGAAAATTTATAATAGCTTTTATCAATTTAGCATTTTATTATATTCTTACTAATTTTTAAATTTACTTGCATTACTAAAAACATGCTCACTTTTATAAATTTCAAAATTTTTTTGGATGTCTACAGATGTCATTTTTATTCAACTCTCAGAACCATACACAAAAAACTTGACAAACGTAACCTTTGACCTTCGACAACTATTTCACGCATATGCAAAAAGATATTAAGGCTGGATAGATAGCCCCCGTAAAGTAAACTTCGAGTATATTTTCCCCTCCTCGATCTGACGGAGCCACTCCTACTTTGATGAAGCTTTCGTTCTTAACATAGAGGTTCTTTGACATAAATTCACTTGAAATAACAATAACTTCGTTCGTGCAGTGGATAACGAAACGATGATGGACCCAAACGTGTATAGACTAGGGTCTCGAGCCAACCTTGACTTCCGCTTCCATACACAACCTCTTGGATAAATTATCATTTGTTGGTGCAATTTATATTGCATTTTTGAATAGTTTTTCTACCGCTGATTTAAAATTTCATTATTATCGTCATTTCAAATTTTTATTCATTTAATATTTTTGTATGAATTCAACGAAAACCAAAAGTTTCAATAGAAATATAAAATCGCCCGGTGGACAGCCCAATTTAACTTGATGGCCAGCGTGTTGGCCAGGCCCTCTATAACCCAACATAATTATAATCGATAAATATTTCGCATATAATCTATCTTCGTATACTGCTACCTAATTTTGACATTTAAAACAAAATACAGAGACAAATTAAATCAGGAAGCAATGTAAATTAAACGTGTGATTCTTTTTCAACTGTAAAATGCTTTTTATATTATAAACTGCAATCAACACAGCTTATTCTGTGGATATAACGTTTTTTCCAGATGGTAAAATGAATGTTATTTTGTGTAACAAAAGATATTACTAAGCTTTAAAGCAATATATACTAATCTTCTTAGTCTCACGGAACGTATGCATACAACTGTCTTTGGAGGGGGGGGCGAATGAAAAAAAGGAAGTTCATAGAAAAAAAAATGAGATTTCGAACTTTATGATTCATTGTGTTTGGAACTGAAAGTAAGTCCTGTGTGTTAATCTGATCATTTTAGAAGCACTTCTGTATGAAATGACCAGAATTTTTTAAATATGCTTTTATTCATGAAATTTAGAACATTTCAATATTTTTTCAGTTATTGTAAAACTTTATAGTAACATTCTTTTATTTACTACAGGTAAGCGCTAGAGTAGTATACAGCATAAATAAAATTAAAATAAATGCAATTGAAATTTATGTATAGCTCCTACTTTAAGCATTAAATTTTCTAAATAGTATATGACACATTGTCTGTTAAATTTTCATAGAATTTTACTTATTTATGACTTCATATCATATTTAAATAACTGTATATAATGAATCCTCTCTTGAAGACCACCTTTCAAAGATTATGACTATTGAACCCGACTCACGATAAACATCAATAATGAATTTCGGCTAGGACGCCCACTTCCACAGATGCCCGAAATAATGTGGGAACACGGGCGGCTGTTTAAAAGCAGGTTCACAATGTCCATGCAATCATTTATCACACAGCTTTCTAGGAGCAAATCGTACCACATCTGGCACAAACTTAACTATTTCACTGCGGCTGGTTCACTAAATAAATCGCATGACATATGGACTGTATTTCCTTCACTTTTATTTAATTATACTAATTCTAAATATGAAAGAAGTGATGCAAAATATCTACATAGCTATCACAGACATAAAATTCTATCAACTACGAGTCTTGTTGCCGCATGCAAGAAGCAGAAACAGAGAAATTTATACTCATTCTACAACGAAAAATCATATATCCATTGTCTTCAACTTCCGGTGGCAGCAGACTAACAATTCAGTCATCAAATAAACAAGCCATCTTAGGTTTTATACGCTGCTCCCAATACTCCATGAACAACGTTCGTTATGATATATTACGTAATGTGAAGAAACTTGCTGGTCGGTTAATGGGGTTGCAGTAAGGACTTCAGGCACCAGTTTTCCATTGTCTAACCCGTGAAGGCTCTTCATAGTATATAGTCTGTTATTTCAGAATAGGCATTTCAGGACAATTTTTTCTTAATCTCGTAACCATGGGAACGACTGTTCCTGAAGAAGGTCAAGTGATGTAATTTGCTAAAACCCCGTAATCTTCTACGCCTGGTGAAACGATATGCTTTGGTATCGTAAATGCAGCGAGAGTTGTTAAGACTTTAAAAACTATTTAAAAACAAAAGACTGCTGACTGGCGTTGACTCTTAAAAGAGGCTTACGAAAAGATTAATCGGATTTGCCACACGTTAGAAATAATTCTAGCACCACACCGTTTATTCTTGAAACCTTATATCGCAGCGAATAAATCAAAAACATACTAAGCATGTGAGTTTAAGTACACTACTGGCCATTAAAATTGCAACACCATGAAGGAAAAAAAACACAAAAAACATATTTATTGTACTTGAACAGTATGGCACGATGACAAAATGATTAAATTTGTAAGCAGTTTAGGGATTTACAGGGTGCGAAATTAGTAGAAACAGCTGCCACCCCTGGCAGCTAAAACGGTCCTTACCCGATTAGACACGGAGTCGAATGGGACTTAGATGACAGAAAAGCACAACTCATTCCATTCTGCTTCAAGTCTATACCTCATTCCCTGCTGCTTCAAGTCTACGCCCCCACTCCGCCGCATAAGCTCTCAGCAACCTAAATGACCAGATGTTTTTAATGATTAACACATCTGGAGACAACGCAGGCCAGGGCAAAAATTGAATACCCTGTGTATCGAGGAAGGTCAGAACACGACCTACAACATGTTGTCTTGCATTATATTGCTGGAAGATATCGTTTGGCAAGCCTCGAACATAGGGCGCAACTGCTGGATCAGAAATGTATCAATCTGCGTTGAAATTACGGTCGATGGTTGGATGTCAACCAGTGCGGCGGGCGGGCAATATCACAGAATGAAAATCCATACTCTCGATAGGCAACAATGCTGCCTCTGTCGTATTTTGGTACTTGCTGGTAAGCATTTCTTCTTATTATTCGAGGCATAACGCAATATTCTGAGCAAACTCCGACCTTACGAATCGCTTTCTGAATGAGAAATCCACTACGCAACTTTTATTTTATGCAGTGCTTCAGACGTCATTTCTCCCTCCTGCGTCGTCTAAATATGCTAAAATTCTAATCATTTGCATATCCCAACCTCTTCTTCCTTTCATGTGATTTTGACGTTCCTCAGACCATTCCTTCCTGGTGTTGCAATTTTAATGGCCAGCAGTGTTAAAGGAAAGAGAAACTTTTTAATTGGATAACTTTTTGTGCTACGATATTTAAATAACGAAGTATTCTGCACCGGCAAACTAATTAGTTTTCAGCCCGTTTTCAAATACGTATTTTACACGAACGTGAAAAAATTTATTAAAATACAGAAATGCTTATTTTACAAAGACTGACTGAATTAGCTATTCTAAACCTTTTTCAATGACAAGTACTAAAAGAATTCGGAATTTAATGAATTGTTTTCAGTTCTTAAAGATAGTTATAGCAAATTTATGAAGTTTTGTTGCTATAAGAGAAATTCTATTTGATGTCTGTCCTTCTTTTCTTCTATTTTTATGATAATTAAAATAGAAGACTATTTTCTCTGTACTACAGACGATGCTATTTAATTTGTACACCATTTAAAGTGCAAGACTTTCTGGTAGGAATAAATATTGTGCAAAATGCAGAAAGATAGAATAGAGCGTAAATCAAAACTGCCAGTAAATCTTCACCTTCCAACCCGCCCGGCTGTATGCCCGGCTCCAGTGTCTAATATCATTTTAGTTGACAGTTCAAAATAACTAAGAGTTCATGCATTTTAAAATGTGTCCAAATAACAAGAATCTTCACTAGATGTGAGAGTGTTACTTTGGACTTATGGGAGCCAAAACTAGTATAACTGGAGGGTTTTAAAAAATGATTGCCACAATGGTTCGTGTCAAAGTTTTTTTTTTTTCATCTTAGAACTTAACAAGATATTGTAACAGTAATCTACGTTACAATATACTATAACTCTCTCCATTTAGCAAGCCTCAGCCTTTATTCCACGACATTGTTTCATCTCAGATACAATTAATTACCAGCTGCGATCACAACACAGATAGCCCTTGGCCGCTCCTCTCTTCATTTAGCGTGTAATACGAGCTTGAAGAGCAGAACTCAGTTGGCTTCCTCGGGCAACAGTTATTTCCGTAGGCAGTGGCATCAGTGCAAAACAAAGCATTCAATCGGCTCGCGTAGCTTTGAATTGCACTCGAAAAGTAATCGATTCGTAAACGCTTTGATGTAATCGCTTTCGGCTTTTACGCGAAACGATTATTCTCCGCTGATCTGTTTATTCTTCTCCATTTCGCTGATACATCGAAACGTCTTTGATGTAAGAGTGAAATTTTCTTAAAACTAATACCCTTTCCTTTTCGATATTAGGCTGTAGAGAAAACATGCGTAAAATTTTTTATCGTTGGGTTCCAATTCTTTAAAATATCAAATGTGTTTTTTTTAGGAACTGAACTTTCCTTACATTTTTCGTTTTTTCTTCTTTAATGTCTTTTTTTAGGGATAATTTTTTATTAATAAACATAATTCTATTATTGTATGCTTACTTGACCCTCATTAGTCAGGTTTTGTCACTTGGTAATACATACATCCATTTTTGTAGAATACTGAGTTCGAAAAATGTGTGTTTAAATTTAAAAGAAATTTCATAAACTATGAATATACCTCGTTTTATTGCGTTTCGCGATATTGCGCATTTTTTATTCAGTCAAAGGTTTACGAAAATAAATTCACCAAGAAACCGATTGGCGTCGTACAGTTGATCACATTTGCTCGCTTCCTGTCTGCGTCGCATTCTGTAATGCAATTTTTTTTTAACTAGATCGCGTTAAAATAGAGCTTGCACATGCGAGTTTCTACAAGTTAAGTTGCAATAATTTCTGTTTTGCTAGGAGGCAAGCACCACCTGACTTTAAAGATTAAGAGAAAAAAAAGAAAAATGTAGGCGGGGAGAGAAAAGGGCTCAGCTTTCGAGACAGTATTTGAACCTTACCCTCCAGTTAGGGTTTAAGGTAATGTTATCATACCATGAAGAATCAAAAAATTAAATAGCTTTTTAATATAGAAATTAATAAATTGCATTGGGGCCTGGTTATTTACTTCTTTTAAATCTTCTATTTCAGTACATATATTTTTCATTCTAATGATTTGGCTACAAAAAGTGTTACCTATTACTTTTTTAGAAATATTAGAGTTCCACTTAATTAGTTTGATGGTCTCAAATTGGAAATCCCTCCATAGTTCTTAAGAAGTAGAATTCTGATGCCGGTAGATTTAGAGAACCATATTAAAATATATTTAACGCATCTAGTCTTTGGCTACTATTTCACACTTGAAACTGTCTATTCTGTTTTAATTACATCACCACTAGCTGTGGTCGATTTTGTTAGCACAAGAAAGTGCATTTGCATTCTAAATTCCCCTTAGGTAAAAACGTTAATTTAAAACCTTTCTCTGTAATTCGCTTCACGTCTGTTAGGAGTTTTAAATTAATTTAATTAGGTTTAACCAATTCAAGTAAAACACCATAGTTATCCGGTTTAAATATTTTTCCTCGACCTGTTGCATGCATAAGAAATACTTGTACAGACATAACAGATATATTTCATTGTAATTACAAACACATTGACGTTATCTGCTTTGTAATTTGCAATATATATATATATATATATTAATAAATCTTTTAAAATGGGCTTCAAACAGCCCTCAAAATTATATTTTAAAATTATTATATTTATCATCGCTTTTATATTCGCGAAAATTATTTTCCTCTTTACTCAGACTCACTGTATTCAAGTCGATAATACCAATGAATGGAATGATCAACCTGGTAATTCATTTCCGAGTGAATGGGCTGGCTGTGTAATCTGGAATGAGCTATGAAAATTTTAGGAAAGAACTCGTAATTTATCTAAAAAAAAAAATATCGGAGTCTAACTAAATAAACTGTAAAGTCGCTGAACGCTGGTAGTTCGACCTGGGATCGAATTCCGACGAATGGGCTGGCTGCATGGTTGGTTTCCTACATGTGTAACTAGTATAGATAAGAGCCAGCTTCCTTAAGTAAGTCCTCTACAAAGGCATCCCTCCTTATAGGCACAAAACCCTCGAGTTGTTTATTCAGTTAACCTAAACCTAATTAAATATTTTGCTTCTTAGAAAAACAGAAAATACAAAAAATTGTTTATAAAAAACAAAATATCTTTAAAAAATTTTGCAAATGAAATTTAAATTTACAAAATATCTCAGAAATTACACAAAATAGCTAATAAATGTTTTCGGCATAAGCTGCCACAGATTTGTTTTCTTTCACATCAGTTGATCTTCTAGGATGACCTAAGCTAAGCGACAATTTTTCAAAAACTCTTTTTACATGAGGTTTAGGATTAAGTTTCTTTAAGATTTTCATTTAAGGATAGTATCACTAAGTCTAAAATAGGTTGTACAGTCAAAAAGCTCTTTTTGTCACAGTATAAAATATTTTCTCCCTCTTTTCAGAATATCTTCGTGGTGTAACTGGAAGCACACTCGGCGCGTATTCAGGAGGTTCGGAGTTCGAATAGCGGCGAGGGCATTGCATATTTTTTACTTCAGCCTTAAAGAAAACATAATGACTCTACAGTGGCGCCCGAACCAAAAGATGGTGGATACTAATTTGTCACTACCAGGATTTGGCGACTGGGTTCCCTCATCCTCATTAGCCATTTAAAAGAGGGATTATACTACATATTTTCTCCTTCCTATTCTCATGCCTTCGTGGTGTAACTGAAAACCCGCTCGGCACGTATTCGAGAGCTCAGAAGTTCGAATCTTGACGACGGCATTGCACATTTTTCACGTCTCCAGTATTAAAAAAAAATACTAATGGCTCTACAACAGAAATATTGTTCTTTGATTCTCAGGGTCGTTCAGACTAACGGGCAAAGTTCAGTGAGTAATATTCGTTTTTCATCGAATAAATAAACTAGCCGAAAAAAAGAGTCTTAGAAATTAGAGGCAAATTTAACAAAGGAATCGCACGATCTCCTCTACAGCTTACCATTGTGTGTAAACATTTTCCTGGTTTTCCTTAAGTGTAATGCAATAAATATGAACCTATTTTTTTTCTAGAAAAATTATTCATGAAACCATGTCTTTGTCAGCCAGCTCTCAATCGCTTTGCCATATTCAATTAAATAAACACACAAAATCTTATTAAGATGATTAATTAATTAATTTCATGTTAGATAGTACGAAGCCTTTTAAACACTAAAATACTTTTCATCAAAATTACAATGCTAATTAGTGCTGTTCAGCTGAAATTGGATCGGATTATTTGTTTATAGCAGTGTTTCTTAGGCTTTTCAGCATCGTGACTTATTATATTTTTACTGCTCAGGGAAAAGGAAAAGGAAGTTCCTAAACAAAAATGATGTAATAATGAAATGTTAATCAAATAGATATAATCAATAAAATCATCTGATAATTATAATTTAATTCGCAATTATAGATATGAAAAGAAAAAGAGCATTTCAAAACTTTTCGCAGCTTTATAATTTGTTTTCGTTTTAGTACCATGTATATATTTTGATAACTACTGAATGGAAGAGAGCTCTCTCTGTAGCTCCATTCTAGTCTTTTTTTTTTTTTTTTTTTCCTGATATTTTGATATCGAACAAGACCTAAAAACAACTCTCTTTTGGAATATAATTTTCCCTTACGATCTCTAACACAACCGTTTATTTTTCCCTTTATAATTAACGTCATTCTCCCCTTCTTGACCGCATGTGCGACGACGCCGAATTTATGACCAGAGGGGAAATATAACCTGTATTGACGATAAAAGAATTATGCTTACAACTGAGTAAAGTTAAAACTCAACTGGAAATGTATTTGAATTATAAAAAGACGGGTATTTATTTTTGTCTCCTCTTCAACGTAAAATTATATGAACAGAAAAAGTATCAGATTATTACTAAAAAGTACCTTCGCCTAATTTGGCGTGCACTCGATTCTTCACTTTAGCCAATGAAGAAGAATAATGACATGTATAATCCTTCAAGACTATAGAAAAAAATTTGCTTACATAAAGATTACACACACACACACACACATATATATATATATTAATTATATTATAATTGCATATTTATCCCGAAAATCAATCAATAAACCTACGTACAAGTTGGTTTTTATTTTATTTATTTATGTATTTTGGTTCTGGTGAAAATTTCGTAGCAATCGTTTTAGTAATAGATTCAAAACAATTCTTCCCTTAAGCGATTTTGCGGCAAGATATTGTATTCCTGAAGAAATTTTATCAGTTTCTTCCCTTACTGGCATATTCCACAAGTGTATATTTTAAAGTTTCGTTTAAGGCAAAAATTATCAAGATTTGTGTATAAAACCGTTACAGCTTGGAATATAACAAAAACAACGCATATGAAAATGGAAGGATTCTTATGAACATAGTTGTCTGAAGAATAGATATGCGCATGGTTGCTAGAGTTTGGCGCATTCTTAAAATTTGATGACTTTTACTAAAGTAGTTCCGGTAATACGTAAGTACCGATTTCATTTAGACGTTGACGATAGCGCATAAAAAAAGAGCTATGGCGGTAGAGAGGTTGGAAAATGGAGTGCGTCAGGCAGTAAGGTCGATGCTCAAATGAAAGAGT
>KK121993.1:536897-569578 GCA_000611955.2 Stegodyphus mimosarum
TAGGGTTTCAGCGACGTAGAAAGACGAAGTCACGTGACGAGAAAAACTCAGGTCATTGGCTGTTTGCAGAAGAGGTAGGGTAAGACAATTTATAAACTTTGTTAGGGGTAGAAAGAGAGGAGTTGCAGTTTTAAACTCTAGATGGTAGCATATTTGCTGCATATATGTACAAAAATTAAAGATGTGATAAGATATAAGATACAAAATACAGGTAATGTTAAATACAAATAATTGCAAATAAGTATTAATCGATCATGGACAACACAGGAAGGATTCTTTTCATTCCCATAGATAATTTTGAAAAAAAGAGACCGAAAGATGAGGGTTAACAATTAGAACAATCATTAAATTATCTTATGTTTCTTAACAGCTGCTCCAGGATTGCATCTGTTTCTGTCTCGTTTGGATCCTAATCTAACGGTGGAAATGAACTGTTTTCAACAAAGTTTATTTTGTCCTAAAATTTCTTCACAAATTATTCCATATAAATTGCGATCAATTTGATACGAATCTCTTCATAGATTTTCGCATTTCTGTGGAACCATTGCGCCCGTAGTATTTGGTGGAAGGTAATATTTTGAATGACTTGAATTTTGTTCATATTAATATTGCATACAAATCCCAAGACGCGACAGGCATATGTGATAATAGAATACAAGCATAGTTTTATAGAGGAGTACTTTGTTTTCTAAGGAATAAACGGAGTTTTGGCAAATTAAGGGGTGAAATATAGTGTGACAAACCCAGAATTTAGAAACTAAGTGTAAAATGACGGGCATCTATGTCGGTCATTGATCTAAAATACACTCATGTCCATAAATTAAGGATAATGCCAGTTCGGCAAATAAAGGTTCAGAAACAAAACAAACATGACTTATTTACAAAGCCCATTTATTAAACAAAAGATAAAGTATAAAAAAAAGGTGTTTGTATTCCTAAAAACTACGATTTTTACTTCCGGAAGCAATGACAAAAAATATTTCCCTTATAAAAACTTAACATTACATGGTTTGTATGATGTTTAATACACTGTATGGCTCCCAGACTTTAAAATATAGTCCGTACAAAGCCTAGGCAAGCTGAGTATTAAATTATCGAGCTGATCTTGGGGAAGATTGCTCCACTTAGCACGCAATGCTCTCCGAAGTGCCGGTACACATGTAGGAGGTCCGTGACGGGCTGTAATTCGTCGTCCAAGCACATCCTACACATGCTACATCGAATTCAAGTCAGGTGAGAATACTGGCCATTCCATACGGATGATATTCTCAGACTGGAGGCATTCCTTTACAATGTTTGTACGGTGAGGACAGGCGTTGTCATCCATAAACACTAATTCTGCGTCCATAATACGCCTAAACCAACGTATATGTTGTTCCAGAATGATGTTCCGATAAATCTGACCGGTCATGGTTCCGATCTGAGCATGCATATCTGTTCTGAAGCCCAGTATAATTCCACCCCAGACAAGTAATCCTGCACCACCTTAAAGGTGTCGTTCCATGATGTTGTCTTGGTGGTAGCGGGTACCTGGAGTTCTGCATATGAAAGTCAGACGTGGATCAGACTTCAAGCTAAACCTGGACTCGTCGAAAAACATCACACAAGCCCACTGTGACGATGTCTACATTGCATGTTCTCTACTCTAGGCTAACCAGTGGCAACAGCGAGTTGCCGTGAGCGGAACATATCTCACAGGCCTGCGAGCATATAGACCAATCTGTCCCAAACGTCTGTACACAGTTTCTCACTGTCGTATCTGCGGCTGAAGATAGATGACGAGACAGGTCGGACGCTCCGACTGCTTCTTTTGGCCGTTATTGCCAAATACCGGTCGTCATTCGACCTGTACTGTAACGTCTACTGACATTTCCATCATTTTGGAATCATTGTCAAAACCTAGAGATGATACTTTGAGCTATTCCAAGTTTCTCGCATACTTCCATCTTAATACGCCCATATGTAATATTCCACCATGTAAAAAATTTCGCCGCATTTTACCATGTAAAAAACCCCATTTAATATTCGGTTGAGATACTATTCGGTGAGCGGCTTACAGAACGCTTGTGAACAATTTTACTTCTTTGCTACCATTTTTTATATACACTTCTCTTACATTCTCGTCATTGTGACTTACTACCGGCGACATCTGATGGCTTCCTGTAATTTGCATATTATTCTTGAAAATGTGTGTAATTCTACAGGTGAAATTTTTACTTGATAATTTAGTAAAGGCTGATGTTGATCAGGATAGTTCTTCTTTTTGCGAACATAATAACTACCGTCTTATCCACGTCATTTTCCCCAGGTGGGCGGACTTCTGTATTTTTTTTGTCCTGTTTGGTCATCAATGTAATGGACCCCATCATTTGCTCGTGTCTGGCTGCTGCTGTAATGCGATGTTGCTGCTATCTTGTGGTACGCTCTATTAGCAGAGAACAGAACTTCAGTGCAGTGAGCCTCTCAGTGTCCTTGAAGGTGATAGATGATTTTGGGGTAGAACTAGGGTCTATTACGTAGACTCCAAACATCTTACTGCTAAGCAAGAACGCACTCCTGTTTGTCTTACAGGTCTGCAGATCTGTTTCCTTGCTCGAGTGCAAGATTTGTGATCGGTACCTCCACAATCCATGAATCTTTATTTTGTTAATTGTGTATTTATCTTTTTAAATATTATTTAAATTTAAATATTAAATTCTTATTTGTTTTTTTCGCTTTTCTTGGAGATCTTTCATAGGCTATTAAGGAAGAATTTCTTTTCTGTTACTTCCAATTTTAGAATTAAGCCCTAAATCTTCTACTAATAGGAAAAGTGTTTCCACTTTTAAATGCTATAATAAATTCAGGAAGGAAATGTACTTCAGAGCTCATCTATTTATTAACTGTATGTTGGAAAAATAAACTTATGTTAAATAAATAAATAACTTACGACAACTAACAAAATGTTGTGTTGTAATATCAGCCCATGAATAAGAAATTAGGCAGTAGAACATAGTTTACATAATAAAATGCATAAGGTGTTCGAAAAGATTACAACAGCTTTTATTTCCTTAAATATTAATCATAGACACGATGTTTATTTTACGAAGTTTTTTAGAATTTTATGGTAATTCTGCGAAAATGATTTCATCACTGTGGTGGAAGAGTCTTTTGTAAATAAAACGTAACTTTTTACGTAATTTTCTTAGAGCAAAAACTCCAGTTATTGAAACATTCTTTATGCGCTAAACATAAAAAGTAAACATATTAACTATCCGACTACTATAAAAGGGTTTACAGCGTCTTTTATTTGAGTTTTACCGAAATGCTTAATGTTTTATTTCATAAGTTTAAAATCAAAAATTTAATTTTCCTCCTCATATTTGAGGTTTCAAATGGCTTTACATTCTATGCAATTACTGCAGAATTATTTCTCCGTAAAACGAAATGCCACATAATTAATGCTTTTTGCTGACAGAGCAAGGGGAACTATTTTTCATAACTTTCATTGCATTAGCAAGCGCACACTCTCTTCATCACTTCAAGCGGGCTAACTTCATCAGACAAGGCGACCTCTGGTGACGTTTATTACAGCGATAAATGGAGATTGGGTACATGATGAAGGTTCTGGTTCGTCTCAAACATGATAGCTCTTTTAAGCATAGGCACACGTCGTTAAAATCAAACAACGATGCTACTTTTCCTTTGATGCAGATCAGATGGCAGATTAGATGGTGATCAGCGTTTGTTAACGTTAATGCAGTACTTGCAGAAGTTGGTGTTTACCAGTTTAATAATGAGTAAACAAAAAGCGAAAATAAAGAGTAATTAAGCATCATATTCGAAGTGAATCTTGACTAAGAAACTAATAGGTATTGACATTCGTGATTTTGCATTGCTCATTTCTATCCTAAATCTGTCGTAAATGATTTCAAATTCTTTCTCCTGTGGAATATATTTCAGTAAACGAGCGGTCCGTATTCTGCGATACGTCTTCAATCGTTTCGTGATACTACGCTAAAATCAGTGATCAAACTCAGAGGCAGATTTATGGGACCGCGCGAGTCTCAGTCATATGAGGTACTGTATTTTAAGGAGCCTCCAATTTTAGGCTAATTATTTGATAATAATGGAATAATAAACACATGAGCGACGCTAAGATGTTCGACGCCCACTTATGAATTAAAAAAAAAAGAGCGGCTCTCAAGATTAGCTTTTTTATTTTCATAGAATGATAGAAAATTCAGAAGAAATGTAGAAACAAAAACACGCTTTAAACAAACAAATTGCATTTTAATCAAAAATATATAATTTCAAAATTAATTAAACAGTTCTGTACAAAAATTTAATTATACAATCAATAAAATAATTTTTTTACATCTGAGCTTTTGTTTTTGTACATTTTAGATGACGAAAGTAGAAATTATTTCTTTTACGTCTAATTGGGTACATGCATGACTTCTGTTAATGCAGTTTTGCAAATACTTCTTTAAAGTCAATTTATATTCCTAAAGAAATGGACAAGTCTAGAAAAGATAAAATGCTAATTAAAAGCATTTATCTTTATATTTCTTTTTTCTAAATTTTTACAATTTTTCCGTAGATATTCTAAATTAGTTTCTGATAAATTATATAGGAAACTAAAAATACTATTGTGCTATTTTAGTAGCTCAAAGAGTTTATTTAAAGATGTCTATGCAATGCATAAAAACGAATGAAATACATAATTCTAAATTTGTCGTCAGGTGTTTGCAATTATTCGTCTTGATATTCATATTAAAATTCACGTGTTTTTTGACTTTATCATATTTTAATTGGAAATTTAAATTAAAATTCCCCGTCTACATGTTCACTCAGATTTTTAACAATTTTGAGCACATTGCTGTGATTAGAACCTAATCTATATTCTAAGAAAACGTTCATTTTTCTTAAATAGATTCTAAAACAGGCATAATATCCATAGCTTTATCTCGAAGTCGTTTGCCTATGGAATTAAAAAAACTGGGACTAAATATCGTAGAAGAAGTAAATTTAAAAGTCTTTAATATTAACAAACAAATTTCTTGCTTCATATTACTAGCCCAAAGAAGCAATTTGCCCAGAAGGGCTATTGATTTCATTTCGGCATTTTGTGTTGATTCACTATAAACGGCGAATTACTTTGTAAATTATTGTCATCAAATATTAGAGCCCTGCATTATATTTAAAGAAATTAAACAATGAAGCATCTGCGTAAATGTATGTATGTTTCTCGCGTTGCGATAAAACAACGGTACTTAGAGCCATCGAATTTCAAATAACGTACGTCTTGATCCGAATATCGGCATCTGGAAGCCCAAATTTAAAATTTGGAATTTTTTTTATTTATCTATTTCATATTTTGTAAAGCATTTATGAGTTTTTTATTAAGAAACTCAACGATTTCAAAGCAGGCAATGGCAACACTGTACGAAAGAAAAAAAAAATTCCATCCTCCACAGCCGCGAGACTGTGTATCGGAAATTCTAAAGATATGCTCTTTTAAATATTTTGCGATATTGCTGTTGAATTGAATTTTATGGTTTAAGTGCTAAGAACAGGATATTTAATAAATAAAGGTAACACACAAAACGTTTAAAAAAAAACTCTTCGGGCGTAATATAAAATCTGAAAGCTTTCAGATTTTTTTTTATACTGCATTATTAAAAATATTGGCGTTCGTTATTTTATAAAACGCGTCGTAAATTAACCACGCTGATATCTTTAAACTTGCTTTCTCATTTGGTATCTGATGGCTGATTCAACATTAAACTGGATATCGAAATTTAGTTAAAAAGAATTGCTCAGCTTTTTTGGTGAAAAAGCAAAGAATGAAAGTTTGGTTAAAAACAAGACTGAAAAATTCTTGAATGGGAAACAGCAGAGTGAAATTTATATACAATCATACAGTTATACAGTTTGATGAAACTCTGGAAGGGAATAAAATCCAGCACAGGTAGATAGATGTAGGTGAAATTACAGCCTTTTTTAATGAATCTGGACAATATTAGTCGAACTAACAGCGGTTTTAAATTAACAGAACAACGGACAGAAGAAATAGAAGCTAGTATATCCTTAAGGGTATAGTAGTCTATACTACTATAACTCTGAAGGATATACTAGAGTTTCAAGTTTTGCAACTCTTCAGCGAAAGCGCTTTTGTTCTGCTACCCTTCAAAATATTCCAAGGCAAAACTGCTTGTTACAACATAAGCCATGATAAAATACTCATGAAAAGTAGCTTAAATATAACTATAAATATCTAATTTCCATTTCAGTTCTAAACATACTGTTTGTGAATATCACCTTTTTATATCATTCGACAAAATTACATCCAGCTTTAATATCTAAAAAAAATTCTATATTTTAGATACTTTTTTCAGATAAAATCAAGGCATGGAAGACCAGTAAAAAAAATAAAATCGGTGTTATTGACTGCCATATTTTAAGATTATCTAAAGCACTACTGAAATAATTTTTTGTCAAAATGTGCAAAATTATATAATAGTTATTAAAATACAAGCAACAGTATACCAATCTTTTGTACACCGAGTTAACCTATATGTGAATATTATTACTACGGCACCCTACTTTACAAATGGTTATGAAACATTTATAATAAGATACGTCTATCAGCCAGCATGTGTGAATTTGTGCAAAACATCAAATTCGAAAGTGCATATTTTTTATAATGCATTTGCGTGCAAGATATAATTTTTGATTTATACATATGCCCTGTCCCTCTTTTATGCCGCCTGCATACACTTAGATGCTAAAAATTTAAAAAAATTTCTCATTTCAGAAGCCTTTGATTTAAGCTAGTGTTTTCTCATGGGCTGTGTTTTCTTAAGCTATTTTTTCATGAGTTATTTTGTCGGGGCTATGTTGTCGGAGCTGTTTTGTGGTGGGCTATTTTGAAGGGGTACTATTTTGTTCATAAAGATTTAAGAGTTATTAACTTAGTAATAGCATTTGGATCTCAGATTTCAAATAAGGCCATTTAAAATTTTAGATTAAGAATAGAACGGAGCTTTTTATTGATTGATTTATAATCGAAGTTAATTTCGTTAATAGTATTGCCAACCTAGTGGTTTACCGCCGAGATATTTCGAGTTTTCGAATAGCCTGCCAGCTGTTCGTTTGATAGAGTGACTGTCTGGTTTCTCAAACATGTCTCTTAGAAATTTGATAAAATAGACATGAACGTTTGATTAATTATTAGGTTTTACATAATATTCATAAATAAAAAGCTTCATACATAATTTGAATCTTAATCATTCGTTATATCTAGGTAATTACTCATCTAACGCCAGGAATTACAATTAGATTTGCTCAATCGAAATCCATATTAATAAGAATGATGGAAGAAAATAGCATTGACTCACCATCGTGTCCATCATCTTTTTCCAGAAACTGTGTGCATAAATAATAGACTGTGAAATAAATCTTTTCAAGAAATAGAAGGTATCCAAAAATGTTCGTGCTTTGTTGTTAAGGCGAAACAACGACCCACTACTTTCTTCAAAATTGTATTTTATTCAACAAAATATTCTTCTGCAGCTTATATTACATTATAAAAAAGGCTATAAGATGCCAATGAATTGCAAACTTATATGTCCAATGGTTGTTAAATCCTTGCCACTATAGCCAACCTTTCGACTATCGCTTGCGAGACGTGATATCACGTACGGAACTGTTGCTCATGCAAATAGCCAAAACAGGTCATATTTAGTATATGAAGCAACATCCAGACATTTACATAAGTGATTAGATAGCTGAGATTAATCCCTAAACAACCTATTAAATTTTATACAAATTTTCTTAAATAAATAGTGTTACGGATTTCGTATTTATTTAGCTATTTATTTAGAATTGTAATTAAAATTGTTTTATTTTCCCGACGATTTTTGAAGAGAAAGCTGCGTCGGAAAAGTAACACTAAAAGGGCCGTGCATTTAATATTTAATATATAAATATCTCGTAACTGCTGTTGACATCCAGAAAAATCGAGGAAATAGGTTTTACCAGAATGTTCTAGTGAATAATTAAAAATCTTATAAGAACCGAATTAAAACACTTCAACTCAGTTGCTGTTATTTTAAGCGAACTGTTTGTTTACTTAATGCTGTTATTGATCGTAACGAATTCGCTGTGAGATTGAATTAGTTTCTCTGTTTTGAATTGAGTTCTGTTTAACGTTTGACATACTGTGATATTGTACGAATAGCTCTGAGGAAATATTTCAGCATTTTGTTTTATTTCTTGTGAAGACAATAAATTTTATTAACTTTTTATCGACTTGTTCATTCAATCCATTACGAACCCGTAGGCAGCAACAATACCATTTTGAAAAGCAATTATAAAATTCAAATTTTTTTAACAACTTCCTGTCTATTTTGAATCTTAAAAAAATGCATTCTCACTTGTTTCGGATTTTACGAAATTGCCTTACCATATTTATATAATAAACCATATTTATATAAATACCAGAACTATACATTTTATTAACTCAATTTTCTTGTTTTAAATACAAATGTACAGACTATACATTGTCTAACTGTGATATTTTTAAATATACAGAATACAGTAATCATTCTAAAATATTAAAGTTGTTAGAAATACTTACGTTCGATGACTGACTGTATCTCTGAAAAAGATAACTGCTCATACAGTCCAAATTTTGGAGTTGTAACTGCAGAGCCACTCTTTATTTGCTTTGAGGTTTGCACTCCTTAACGTATCTATCTCGTAAACACTTCCTTCGATATCTGATAGTGTTAACTGAAAATAAGCATATTATAATCATCAGTAAACATACGTTTTATATCACAAAAAATATAATATTGGTTAAAATTCTCCTTGAAATATATGAAGCAGACTACCTGTCATAACCTGTACTGTTCGCTGTGTCTCTCCAAGTCAGTTCTTTTTTTTTTTCCTGTAAGTCCTTAATTTATGATCCCATAAAAGGGGCTATCCACGAATTTCGTTAATTACCATTTAATCGTTGAACCCAGCCACCATGTTGAAAAGTGTAAACAAAACTTTCGGGCAGATCATGACACGTGATGCCAATTCAGTCAGCTATTGGCTATTCGTCCGCATCGCGGACGAAAAAGCTGAACATGAGCGAACTCAGATGTACGTCCCCTGCGTACTGCGGATTTACGCCGCCGAAAAAAAAGTTGCGTCAACTACGTTGCGAGCGTACTTGTGTAGACGGGCCGTAAGGCGGATGAGGTAAAACTTCCTGCATAAGGAGGGTGATCATTTCTTAGAGTCGCTTTCGCGTACAAAGTCTGGCGTTGTTTTGAAGAACAGCACTTCTTTCCTCCTAACTGCTTCTAATTCAGTGCAGCTGCAACCCTTTACAAATGGGATGAGTATATCGTGGTTGTAATGGTTTTGACCCTTTCTAGGAATTGAAAGTAAACAATATCGGCGCTGGTCCACCAAACATAGAGCAGTACTTCTTGTTATTATCCTTGAGCTTTCTTCTCCCAAGGCCTAATTGATTGACACATTTTCGCATTGTTTGCTATTCACCACTGCCTCTCCAAACTTGAAACATACTTTTCAAGCAACTTCGGTAGCTTTGCTGCCCAATATGAACTCATAAAGAAAGCATCCTTTGACACTAGTGTGTTCACTTCGGCAATGTATTTTCCACAGAACTGTTTTCGATATGTCGGCGGCTCAGGCGTTCATTCACATGAGTCGCAATCGGGCTCCCACGCAATACGCGCTATCCCAGTATAGAACTTTTAGCGATTTTCGATTATGTAGAGCTTCGAAATTTTACCGACTGCATAACACAAGTGTAACATGATGGAAAAGAACATAAGTCAACAGTCCAATGAGAAATATGAGGCATAGTAATCATGGAACCGGACGAGACCAGTGCTACCCGTAGCCTGCTACCCATACAACAAACAAATCAAAGTCCAAGCAAATAACAGGTACATTAAGACAAGACAGGAGTACAGATCATAGTGGTATTAATGCCATAGTGCCAGTCCAGTACGAGTACACGAGTACAGGGAAATATATAACAGAACGATATTACTAATGCAATGAGGATGTCAAGATGTAGCGGGGTAAAATAATTTTAAGGAATAATTTTGATTAAGATATTAATTATTAATGTAAACATTAATTATCAACAATACAGATATATCAGCTAATTATTATTAGACATTTGGGATATTTCCTCCAGTATGAGGTGTAGTATTTGCATTTTGTCTAACAGGTGGATACATTTTCTGAGCTCAGGTAGTTTGGATTTGTATATTTGAATTATTTTGCCAATTTGCGGGCCTATGAGGTTCTGCACTTCTTTCGTAACGGACATAAGCTCTGATAACTCAGAGCAGTTATTTTTAACAGTATCCTGGTTTGTGTAATCCTGGTTGACATTCAGGGCGACAGTTGGGGCAGAGGAAGGTTCTAGAACCTTCTCGTGTGTTGAATTATTGACCTGCGGCCGTGCTGCTTGGGCGTAGCTAATTCCTGTTCAAGTAAATGAATTAGAAGATTGTTTTTTCCTAGCTGGGAACCTTGGGCACCCCCTATATGAGGCCACATGAGGCCCGAGGCAATTCGCGCACTTTAGAGTATCCAGGCGCCCCTTATGGTCACAATTGCCAGTACGGTGATTACCAGCACACTTTACGCACCTAGGCGCAACGTGGCAATTCTCAGATGAATGGTGCCATTTCTGGCAATTATGACATTGGGAACCTGGTTTTTTACAACATACTTCTCAATTTTAATATTGAAGAGCATAAGATTGGTAACTGAATAAATTTCCTCAATTTTATCATTAGGAATTAGCTGCGCTTGAAACAGCGGCATGGGAACTTTAGTCTTATATCTAGTGAGCTGAACTATTCGATGAACCCTAAATTCAACTATAAAACTAACTAACTAACGATAAATAACTAACGATTCCTTAATAATTTCAGTATCCGAGTCAGTGGGTAATCCACGTATTAAAACCTTAACAGGTTTAAGGTGTTTGGGGTTTATCAAATAATGTTCTACATTATTGTCAAGAAAGTAAGCACTTAAGGCACGATGGGCATCCGCTGTAACTGGTTCAATCTTAAGAAATTCCCCGCTCAGGCGGCCGAAGAACTTGTACTCTTGTAGTGCTTCCGCGAGGGCTTTGAGATAATCATAATACTTGATTCCCTGCGTAGGTTTAACCATAACAGGGGGAATTGATTTAATCTTGGTAGAAAAACTACCCTCCGATTTATTAGTAATATCTGCTTGGGTTACTGGGGAATTACTATTATCATGTGAGTTATCAGTTATATTAGTTTGCATGTCTACAGATTCACTAAGTTTCTCAAATCTATTTTTAACAGGAATAGATGTTTTTCTCTTACTCGCAGATCCAGCTTTTGCTGTCTTGGTTGGTTTTTTAAAATTATGCTCATTATCAATATCACTATCACTATTCTCAGGGGTAGTATTACTTTTACGTTTACAGTTATTAGAAACATTACAATTATTAGAAACATTACAATTATTAGAAACATTACAATTATTAGAAATATTTGACACTAGCAAATACTTTTCCGGCAAACCAAGAAAAATACCACTAAGATAACCGTACATACCTTCGAGTGATTCGTGGCAGGCGGTGTATAATTCCACAATCTGGAGCAAAGCTTGATATACCTTGTCATCCGCTTTCATACCTTCACGGCGTAGCTGACATCTTAGCGATATGTCCGACATGCTTCATAACTCTGCACTAACTGATGTCACCTCGGCAGGGGGGGCACCTCGGGTCACTGCCTTTTGAATTTCACTTTTCACCTCAGCGGCACGAACTTTTCTGCATACAGGGTATTTTTAAATGTTTTTTTACAGATTATGCCAATCTGAATTTGCGTTGCATTAAACAAACTAGAAGATGCACCAAATCAGAACATCAATGGCACAAATTATATCTGAAAACATTTTATACGACATCTTAAGTGGATTTTAGTATTCTATGAGGAAATTTGTCAGTGGCATATCACTAAAGTTGACAATATACTGAACTATCGATTATATATATGAGAATTATCTCTGCAGTCTATCCCCGCACTGTTGCACGTATATTTCTGTAGCTTATTCTGAAGGAGAGGAACACATTTGACTTTTCGGAAGTTCATAGTTTTGGCCGTAAATTTCACTGCTAAGTTTGGCATGTGTTTTAAATTCTGTCGCGGTCTAGGCAATCTGAATTGATACACATTTCAAAAGAAAGCTTTATGATGAAAGCAGGTCTGGTGATTTTATATTTGTATATTTTAACTTAATCACTCGCAAGTGTTGAGGTAGAATAAACTTAGATATTTTAATTCTGTGTTGGTTAGATAATTTGATGGTTAGATATCCTGGTGGTGATTATTCTCCTCACAGAACATAGGTAACACCTTACTTAGATTGTAATTTTCTTAGCCACGTAACTGCAGCAACAACATGTGTTACAAGCGTCATACCCCTTTTGCCCAACCGCTGATATCTCTAGAGGAATTTCGAATCTATAAATTTCAAATGCCTCCATTTTGCAAAGATACTAGAGTCCCAAACGACCATGCCTTGCTAGGGATTGGAATGTTCCCAGCAGTATAGTATTCAGTCTCTTACTACCCATTGCACAGTTGAAAAGTGATAGAGGAAATTATTTGAAGTTCTCATTTTCGCTACTTATTATTGTTTTCTGTTTCAAACAATACTTTTCACTTAGAGCAAATAAAGGAAATGGCGTGAAATAATATAATTTAATAAACATATTAACTGGGCTGTAACATTATTAGTGTCAAGACAATGTTTCAGTATCACCTGCCAAATTAATTGAGAGTTAATACTATTGTTCTGAATTTTGCAATAGCTTAGAAGGAGGGCTTTCGGAGGAATTAGGCCCAAAGGTTTTGAAGCAGCGAGTGAAGAGATTAATTGATTAAAGTTCAAGGAAGTAAAAGCAATGCTGCCATACTCACTGCTTATTTGCTGCCGTTAATTTTAGTCTCAGCGATACGTGTTACCACATTATTTTCAGCTGCTAAATTGCTAAATTTGTAATGATTATTTCCAAGAAAGGAAAAATTTTACATCAAAACTTATCAGCAAAATACAGAAATTTAGTAAAAGTTTAATGTTATATAACATTTATATAGTTCTTTGAAACTAATTAATTGAATACAGCGTGGAGAACACAACTTTATTTTGCGATATATATATTCGTACTATGGTCAGATTTTACAATGGCGCGTTTTCTTTCAAGAAGTCTAATTTCAAATTCAGCTTACGTTGGATGCATACGAATATTATATAAAAGTTGGTTTGCTTACTCAATTCAACAATGAAAAGCATTTTTTTTTGTAATAAATATAGAAAAGGCAGCAAGCTTCAAAAGAAACATATGTAAATTGTAATATTAAGCAGTACAACAGCATTCATAATTAAACAAATTACTCAGTAAAACAAATTTGGCACTGCTTCACTTCTCAAAGGGGGGGGGGAATTCTAATAATGTACATTACTACCCTTTAGTAATCCTCGGCATCTAAAATATTAACTTTTTCTTTAATAATTTAGATGACGATTTAGATTTTTTGCCAGAGGATTAAACTTCAAATAATTAATTTGAAATAATAGGAAGAATTTAGAAAACCCGTCAGGACAAAACTCCAATTAGGACATTTCAGGATGGATATTATCACATGGCGGAGAAAAGAAAACTTGATGTAGGTAATTCACAACTGCCTCTAATTTTCAACTATAAATATTGCTGCTAACTGAGAACGATCAGATCAATACTGAAAAAGAAACTATCAGTTGCACTGCTATTCTTCAGTGTAAAAATAAGCAAAATAAATTCCCACTCATAGTAAAGCGAATAACTCAATGACATACAGTAAACGACCTGAATGCTTCGTGAAGAATTAGACTTCTCTCTTGAAAAATATATTGCTAACTACTGAATATAAGTTCTAAATATCTCTGAGCTAGAACACCTGAGTTCCGTACTTTAAGACATACTGTCTTGATCAAAATAATAGTCAGCAGAGCTAGCTGCTATATCAGTGATTTCAAATGGGAATGCCAGTGAAGGAATATATGTTTGTAAATGGATAGTGGTTTCGTAGCTCATAAACTTCTTGAAAAGCTGCACAGCCTAAAACTGTCGAGCCTGCGAAAGATCAGTGTTGTAGAGATCCTGATAGCCAATCAAAAACGTTCGGCCTATAAAGCAGTTCAGATAACAGAATCTACGACTTAAGTGCTCTTTTACGATAGAAGTACATATTCGACTGCCACGTAATAGACTCAGAATCAAATCCCAAGCAAAGAACCTCTATGTAAAGAAGGAAAGGCTCCATAGACGCAATGTAAACCACTTTGTCTGCAACGCCGCTACAAAGAAAAGGGAACATTCGCCAAGGGATTTGGCGACGGAATCTGTTGGTGAGAATTTCCCCTCTGTGATGTGCCGGTTCTTTGGTACCTAGCCGACATTTTCGCCGTCCGCGACGTGTATAGGAAATTGAGGAACACGGGTTAAGATGAATCGTTCTTTGACTTGTCGCGATAATTTAAACTCGGAAATGATGAAATATTAGGTGAAGTTTCACTTTCACTGGCTGTTGAACTTCCATTGTCCATATCGCTACTTGAAACCAAAGAACATATTCTTTGTTTAAACTCTTGCTAAACGTAACGGTCGAACCTGTCCAAACCAACTTCGACATTCAGCTTCGAGCTTTGGCTCTTTTTGGCGACAGATATTTCACGCATGCGCAGTTGTTTCCCTTTTCGTTAGAAGGGAGCCACTTCTGCTTCTGCGAAGTTTCCCTTCTTAACAGTACATATTCTTTGTCCCAAGTTCGTTATAATCTTCAAGGCCATGCGAAACTCGTGCGCTGCTTCACTTCTCATTGGTGCTAATAGCCCCACGACCTAACAGACAAGGTTGTCTCAACCACGCTCCACAGTACAAAAACAAGTCCAACTAAACACGTCCACACACTGGGGCGGCAGCCACAATCTATCAACATAACGATCAATCACAGCAATCCACTGAACTCACAAGTGCACTCACAAATTGCGCTGAATTCCCGACGACCATTCACTTCTCCTCATATCAGATCAGAAATGTGGGAAAGGAGTGCGTAGCGATTCTGAGAGCAAATCAAAAACGCTTCCATTGCAAAACTGTTCGAATACCAGAATCTACCATATGAGATCTCTTTTGCAATAGCGGTACGGTATTCGATTGCCACTGTTCCAACTACCCCGTAACAGACCCGGGATTAAATCCCAATGTCATTAGCATCTTCAATGGCATGCGAAAATTTTATTAAATATCCACTTAGCTTTTCTTTTCTACGCCCTTTTTCAGCCGGTGTTTTTTATATTGATCTCCGGATAACTTTCTTCTAGCGTCATCAATCATTTATAAATAGGAAGAAAAACCATTGAATACAAAAAATGAAAAAAGAAAACTATCTAGTTGTGATGTAGTGTTAACACTGTAACGTTTCCGAGCTTTTATGGAAAAATAGCAAGACAGGATTGTCTTTTTAAATTTATTTAAAACTTAACAACAAATTCATTCGTGGTTAAATAAATGATGAATAGCGTAAATTGTTACATTGCTATACCTTACAGAAGGGGAAAAACGAGTTTCCCACAGCTTCCTCTGACTACATGTCCATTCAACTCCACTGCTTCGTCTCTTCTCACAAAAAGAACAGCGAGCAGCCGTGAACCAGTCGGTATCATAAAAGCATTAGGGGATAGAGACCCATTAGCCTTCAGGACATCTGCCTTGCGGACCGTTTACACCTGGGCTCTAAAAAATGAGTTTCTTTAAGTTAGTCCGAAAGAGGAAGTCTCTAATAATAACCAGCTGGTTGTTTTCTTAATGATTCATTTGCTGTTACAGTTTGTCACAAGGGAAATTGTTAGTCGTGTTGAAACGAAACCAAACAACTGTAATGCGGATATGTGACCGTTGAATGCAAGAAGGTACGATGGACTGATGTGTTCGATCGCATCCATCTCAGTGCACCACTTCACGTGATGACCGGAACATTGGGCGCATGGCAGTGACGGATCGCTCAGTCACATCACATTCAGGCTGTAACGCATCATCCAGTGACTGCGCTACCATTCGACGCCGATTATAGCAGAGTGGTTTGTCCGCAAGACGTCCATTGCTTCGTCTACCCTTGACACAGAGCTACAGACGTCTGCGCCGCCAGTGGTGCGATGAAAGAAGGATGTGGACAGCAGAATGGAATAAAATTGTCTTTACTGACGGGCCACGCTTCTGTCTACAACACTACCATGGTCGCATTCGAGTCTGGAGACACCGTGGAGAGAGGATGCTGAAGAGATGCGTTATGCACCGCCACATTGGTCCTGCACTGGGTATTATGTTATAGGGCGGTATTGGATATCACTCTCGCAGTCTAGTACGCATTGCCGGTACTTTAAACAGCCAACTCTAGATCTCCGAGGTGTTGGAGCCAGTTGTCTCTTTATACCTTCAGGGCTTGCCCGCAGCCATATTTCAAGAGGATAATGCGCGCCCACACGTGGCACGCATTGTCCAAGGATTCTTCGTGAATCGCCAGATTCAGTTGTTTCCCTGGCCGGCTCGCTGTCCGGATCTTTCGCCGATAGAAAACATGTGGTCCATGGTTGCTGAACGATTGACCTAGATTACATCCCAAGCTGCCATACCAGATCAACTTTGGTAACGTGTGGAAACTGCTTGGTCTGCTGTACCCCAAGAACACATCCAAAGTCTCTTTGAATGAATGCCAAGGCGTGTGGCAGCAGTGATCTTCAACAATGGCGGCTACTCTGGCTACTGATTCTGGAAGGAATTACACTTCACAGAAGTCTATAAATTTAATCATTTGATACTTGGTCAACATGTTGTCTACTAAATATATTTTGTTGTGATATCTCTTGCTTTTCTTGGTGTTGCAGTTTGGGTAGCCAGCAGTATAGAAAGCACACCGATGCAGCTGAAAATTTGGTTTCTTACCTATATGTCTAAATTGTAATGACTCCTGATTAGCAATTTAATTAGCTGAAATATTTTCCATTAAAATTTCTTATTAAAACCGCTTAAGATCATGCATTTGTAGAATTACGTATTATATACCGACATATAATGTCGGGATTCTCTAGATGTAATTGCCATTAATTATTGGAAGACCTAGTGCAAGGCATGTGAAATTGTAGATAATTAAATTAGGATTCCAGGTCAATCAAATATGGAGTTGCTTGTGATTCAAGTTTTCAATATTTAAATACATCATACAAAGTATAATGAATGCTTAACTCTTTTGTGCTGTAGTTCGATTCATTTAATTTCACAAACTGAAACATTCGAGTCTTGTTATACCTGCTAGATGCACAAATAACTTAGCGGCATAAATTGAATGAAAATAATGTGTTATTATTCTCACAAGAATGTCTAATGCTAAACAAATTGTTAAGGAAATAAAATCATTGTTTATTGAGAGTTAAATTAAAACTACGAACACAAATTTACCAATCAGCTTGACCTGGTTTCGATACAAGCTGTTTTTTACAATTTCTATCAGTTCAGCTATTTTAAGCGGTTATCTTACATTTTAGGGTTCCCCTTGGATTACCGCCAAGTTGTTGTTTCATTTATCGCCAAATTGTTGTTTCATTTTTTGGTAACCTGAGTAGTTGAAAGTTATGGAAACCCTATTATGACGTGCTGGTTGCGCGATTGCGGTGAATTTGAGTGATGGGAAAATATTTCTAAGGGCTTATTTCTGCGTTTGATATCAGTTAGGAAGTACGTTGCTTATTTTTGTGCTGTATACCGTAAAATGGCTCTTTGTGATGAGATTAATGTGAAGTTTCTGCACGACTTGGAACGAAAGGAAAAAACGGCATCAATTGACTGGTATATAAATGAAGGTTTGCTTAGTAGTCATTATAAATGTCCTATTTGTACGAAGCAAATGTCTATGGTCGAGAGTGAAGATCGTTCAGATGGCTTTGAATGGGTTTGGCGCAAGAAAGGTTCATGCAAGAAATGCTACCGATAGTACGGCAGGCACTACGAAGGATATTTTTGACTTTTATTTTTGTGAATTTATGTGGTGACGGCAGTATGCATATTCTAGTTCAGATCATTTTGGAAAGTTTTTGGATGCTGTTAAGGAGTTTTGTATGCCACAGACATGATCATTTGTCGGCGTTTCTGAGCCCGCGTCTCCACTGCGTTAACTTGGAAAAAGTATTCTTTATTTTGATTTTTTCCTAATTTTGCAGCCGTCCGATTCCCTAATATATAACGTCCTTGATCAAGCTCATTTCGTATGACTGCGGCCTTTGTTAATATTCGTCCAAATTCTGCTTCTATTTCAACATGTGCTAGGGGAAGAGATATAGTTGTTTCATCGAACGGTTGTTTTACCCAAACAGTTTCTCCTGTTAACATTGAAGGGGTAATGTATTTTTTACAGATCACATCAATGGATGCTCCAGAATCCCGTAATACAGGAAGATCGAACCCGTTAACCTTAGCCATTGTAGTGTATGGCGCTAAATAATCTTCTTCATTCTCTTGTACCCTGTTAACAACAGCCGTAGATTTAAAGTCTTTCTGAGCTTTCGGACACTGCGGCCTCAAGTGATCGATTGAGCCACAAGTATAGCACTTAAGAGGTTTACGTACTTCAAAATGACGCTCATCTTGATTTCGAAAAGTTTCTGTTTTTTTCGAAACTTTTTCCCCAGCCTGTTTATACCTTGGCGAATCTCTGAAATTAGGCTGATTTTTATTTCTCTTTTGCGACTCCGAACCATGAACTGGAGAGACCTTTTTCCGGTATTCACGTACGTTTTCATAATCTTCTAACAACTCGGCTAATTTATTTGGGGACGTTATCTTGGACCATTCATCAATAAAATGCTGGCGCACTTCGAAATTTACGCGACGCTTCATTTGATCCGTTATCATCAGGTCTTTTAAAAGTTCAAAATCATTAATTTCCAAGCCCGAGATCCATTCTTCAAAATAATTTCTTAATTCAAATGCGAAATCCCTCCAAGTGGTTTGAGCGTTTTTTTGGGTTTGCGAGAATTTGATTCTAAATTTTTCTGGGCTCAGTTTAAACCTTTTAAGAAGTATCCCTTTTATGTAAGCATAGTCATAAGCCTGTTCTTCTGGCTCTCGCATAATCAGCTGAACTATCTCTGTTGGCAAAAGTGTTAATAAAACAGAAACCCATTCTGATTGGTTTAGATTCGCCCTCTTTGCTTGGCGCTCAAACATGACTAGGTACAAACTAACATCATTCTCTTCGGGATCAAATTTTTGGATCATTTTTTGAAGTTCAAAATGGTTTCTTCTAGGCATACTTTCTTCCTTCCCATCAATTAGATCCTTAACTTTAGCGGCCTCCAATTTCATTTTGGTTATCTCGAATTCTCTTTCTTCTCTCCTAATTCTCTCTTGCCTCTCTTCGTCTTCTTTCCTAATTCTTTCTTGCCTCTCTTCGTCTTCTTTCTCGAGTCTCACTGACGTGATATTTTCCAACAGACTTTTAACTAGTTCCTCCTCGTAGGCTTCATTTCCCATAATCAGCTGTCTTAATTCTAATATCCTAAGCTGGGGTCCAACCTTTTCCCCTAACTCTTCAGCCAAGGATTTAAGGTCCTCTTTTCTAGCTTTTGCTAAGAATGCCATGATATACCCTCAACTTATACTCTAAATCTAATGAATCTCTCTCTCTATATATATATATATATATAAATTTGATATACAACTAAAATTTACAATTCTGAGGCTCAAAATTTAACTCTTAATTTTTTTCAGAACAATTTCTGGTATTCTAAACATACATTCAAGACAATTTACACTATACTGTGAACAGGATGCACTCAGTTGCAATTAGTTAAATTGAGAATTTAAGATAATACAATATGCTTTAGATAATACAATATTCACATTCAGATCATCAAAACTTTCATAGTATATTAAGGTATGCATTCAAAAGTAAATTAAAGTAAACGTATAAATACTCATAAATATCAATACAACCACAGTTTGAACGTAAGATATTAGTGATTTCTAAACTTTCTGTTAACACTTTCAACTGAAAATTTTCACTTCTCATAATTCTTACACAAAATGATAATTCTTATTCTGTACTGAAAATCAAATAAACAACAGTTTAATTTTAAGCTACCAAGATTTACTTATCTTCATTTTTAACACAATGAACTGAAAATTTTTGGAATTATAATTCTTACGTACTTATATTTCTTACATGAAATACATTCTTACAAACTTATAATTCTTACATACCATAACAGTTTACATTTACTTCTAATAATTATAACGTTCAAGACGACTTAGAATTGATAATTCAGAATACCCTCTAAAAGATAGAATCTTTAGAAATATTACAATTTTACTCTTCAATTATAGAAGCATAATAGTAGCAAAACTCACAACAATTCACTCTATTAATACAACTTCAAATTCTTAAGATATTATTTAATTATAATTCCTGAATTCAAATTTCTAAATTTATACCTAAATTCTTAAATATATTTTCTTACCTGAAACATAAATATCCATCAACGCATTTGCCAGCTTCAATGAAACCAATATTTGTTAGAAAACATTTACCTGAAGTGACATAAATGACACAATAGAAATACTATAACTAATAACCTCACTGCCTCAATATAAAAAATCCAAGGTACTTACCCGCCTGGACTGTAGAGTTGAAATTCTGATTGAAGCCTGGAACATGAAAGTGTTTAATCTCACAACTTAATTCTTTTATTGGACGCTGAAGGCACACATGCACTAAATTACCACACACTTTCCGTACACTACACTTCCGTACACCAAAGTACACTACACTTTCCGGACACTGATAGTCCTACAACTTAAAGATGCTGAAAATCTTCGGACAATGGCTGTCCCACTAAACTTCAAGCGAATTGAATTTCGGATCCTGGTGGTCCTCTCTTTCACCCGGACTGACGTCTGGAATCTTCTTTAGAAAAACACAAAGCTGAATTTCGGAGCCTGACGGTCCTTTCTTTCTCCCGGACTGGCGTCTGGAATCTTCTTTATAAATCACAAAGTTGATTTTCGGAGCCTGACGGTCCTTTCGTTCTCCCGGACTGACGTCTGGAACTTAAAAACACAGAGCTGAAGTTCGGAGCCTGACGGTCCTCTCTTTCTCCCGGACTGACGTCTGGAATCTTCTTTATAAATCACAGAGTTGATTTTCGGAGCCTGACGGTCCTTTCTTTCTCCCGGACTGACGTCTGGAACTTAAAAACACAGAGCTGAAGTTCGGAGCCTGACGGTCCTCTCTTTCTCCCGGACTGACGTCTGGAATCTTCTTTAGAAAAGCGCGGAGTTGAATTTCGGAGCCTGACGGTCCTTTTTTTCACCCGGACTGACGTCCGTATTCTTTCTTTGTTAAGCACAAGAGTTCTCGTTCGATGATCAAACTAAAACTGCTTCGTGGATTTTCATCATACCTGCTGCCACCAAATTATTAATGCTGTAACGTTTCCGAGCTTTTATGGAAAAATAGCAAGACAGGATTGTCTTTTTAAATTTATTTAAAACTCAACAACAAGTTCATTCGTGGTTAAATAAATGATGAATAGCGTAAATTGTTACATTGCTATATCTTACAGAAGGGAAAGAGCGAGTTTCCCACAGCCTTTTCTGACTACATGTCCATTCCACTCCACTGCTTCGTCTCTTCTCACAAAAAGAACAGCGAACAGCCGTGAACAAGTCGGCATCATAAAAGCATTAGGGGATAGAGACCCATTAGCCTTCAGGACATCTCCCTTGCGGACCGTTTACACCTGGGCTCTGAAAATGAGTTTCTTTTAGTTAGTCCGAAAGAGGAAGTCTCTAATAACAACCAGCTGGTTGTTTTCCTAATGAGTCATTTGTTGTTACAGTTTGTCACAGCACTCTGAGTATGACAACATTCAAATTTCAGAAATATTCAGTTATTTTGCTCATTTTATTAATATAATTTTGTTAGAAAAATTATTTAATGTATTTTCCTAAATATTGATGTCTAATACTTTATTGTCTCACAGTATCAATTTTGAAAACAAGTTCCCGCGAATACAAGATTACCCACTTCTAGTTCACTAGGCAAACAAAGAGGTCAGAGCTGCAGTGTCTCAAAAAGACGGCTCCGACACAAATATCGGCCCACCACTCTGCAGCCTTCGGGGAGATTTCATGCATAGCTTTGGCTTTAGTAACATAGACATCTGGCTTTGTTGCAGTGTCTAATGACCTTTCCTGCAACTTGCCCAATGACTTTCACGTCTACTATATACTATTTACGACTAAGGAGCTTCGCAAATTTCCTTTCGTATTCCCTCAACAGCGAAATATATTGATATGTTAGCTCGGAAAAATCCCTTTTGAACTCCTTACTCTCTCATCCGAAAATTAACAAAAGCGCCCCCCTTAAGGGAAAGGATTAAAAAGATCAGTAATTATCTTTGCAACCCTGGATAAAAGTGTATTGGAAGTATATTCCTATTCCTCCTCTCCTTAAGTGAAACCTTTCCAAACTTTACCACTTTTTAAAAAAGTCCTTTTGGCCTTTGTCCAAAAGCAAGAAAAATTTGGCCTTTGAACTCAAAAAGATTTTTCTTACTTCATTTCCAACAAAAAAAATGATTAAATAATGCATTTGTCCTTGTACAAGTAATTTCCACTATACAGGATATCTACCGAATCTGGCTACTCTAAATATTGCTGCCTGTGTGCGGAGCATTTCATGCATACCTACCAGGAATGGCTCAGTGCACATATGCAAGAAATTTGCTTGGATTTTACAGTGACGTCACGTGTTTGAGCTGTTTCAGTGCGTTTGTCTCACTCGTTATAGGTAAGCAATTTTTTAAACTTTTTATATATCATTTCTTTGTTTTTACTAACATGTATTTTTAATTAGTTATTTCAAACTACAGACAAAGACATTTCAGCTAGCAAACATTAACAACGTGTTAACTGCAATATCTCTGTCACGTGTGCTCTGGTTTCTCTCACTGAATATGCGCGTTTAGGACAGCATTGTTAATAATGTTTTAATAATTATATTGCATTTTGTTTTGTACATTTACTTTTGTTGTGTTATATGTATTTCTCTTGCATATACTATATTTCATTATGACGCTAACCAACCTAGCGGAAGCAGCAATGATAACCAGATCGCGTATGAAAGGCTTAAGCCACGCCTTTCTGGAAAACTAATACTGCGTTGAGGTTTCTTATATTAGAAATGTAGATTTCCTTGGCTAAAATTACTTGTGAAGCTACTAAATTTAATCACGTTGCGGCAGCAGTTCATGCCGATATCCTAACGTCCGTGAGTTGATAATTCCTCTGATGAGCTGTAAGACATTAAAAAAAAGGCCTTATCGATCTCACTTAGAGAGTGAAAGATCAAAGATACGTACTTAGCTGCAAGGTGTAAAACTAAGCGATCCTTGTTTATCCCACTTACTTGTGCGAATGTGTAATCTCGCGGGTAATATTGAGCATATGCGTACTTTATTGTACTCCAGGGGAAGCACTCCTCAAATCTCTCTGGCTCCTGCGTCTTACTGTTGCCACGAACAGCGTTGTAGGGGCACCGAGTGACACATTGTCACAGCTGACTGTTGTTACAGACAAAATTCATTATCTGGACGTGTCTCCTCAAATCAAAGCAGCATGCAGAGCACAGCAACAAACATTCACTCCTGGAAACTGCACAATTGACACAGCAAGTGAATGGACTGCCCACGATTACGGATAACTGTAGCAGCTCTAGAGACAGTAAATTTTAAAATCATAAAGGGCGCAATCGCAGCCGTTCCAGAGAATGCTATAAAGAGCCGGCAAATAATCAATACTTTTAACATATGAATTATGGCTTTAACATTAAAAAATGACTAGCCCATGCTCTCTCCGGTACCACCGAGTTCGTTTCAGTACCAGCGAAACGAACTCAGTGATCATACATGAGCCATAATCCCGATTGCCATGAAAATCGCATTCTTTTGCCTTCGTCTAGAGTGAAATTTTGATTGATACTGGAGCAGAAATTTCCGTTCTTTCGGTTAATCACACCAAACAGTCTGTTGTGAATGAAAGATTCGTTATCTTAATGCCGCAATGGAACAAAAGTTCCATTGGTAATAAACATCTAACTCTCGATTTACATTTAGGACGAATGCTCATTTATTTTTTTTATAATCGCCATCAAAGGCATTGATTTTTTAATGAAGCTCAATTTATTAGTTGATGCTAAAAGTAATACACTGTTTTTCAAAAAAAAATCGAAGCATCATGAAGGAAGTGGTTGTTTTTGATGAAATTGAATATGGGTATAGCTCATACATAGAGGTTCCTAACGTAATCCTGCGACACATTCTGCTAGGCATTCATCAGTTGCCTTCCAGATCTGCGATATTTTATGTTGCCCGAATCTGGCGGCTTACCATGTCCCAGACATGCTCGATTGGTGAAAGGTCTAGTGACCTTGCTGGCCAAGGAAGAGTATCAACCACACGGATACATTCCAGAGATATGCGAGCGGTATGTGGCTTAGCATTATCTTGTTGGAAAATGGCCCAAGGATGACGTGTCATGAAGGGTAATGCAACCGGCCGCAGGATGGTATCAACATATCGTTGAGCTGTTAAAGATGTACGGAGGATGACTAAAGATGACCTACTGTTATAAGAAATAGCGCCCCACACCATCACACCAGGGGTTATGGCTGTATGCCTTTGTAAAACAAAGGCTGATTGGACCATCTTCTCCAGACACGAACACGGTAATCATCTGCTTCAAGAGTGAAGCGGGATTCATCGCTGAACACTATACGATGCCAGTCTTATGGCAGTCATGATGATCGGCTGTGACATCACTCCAGACGACTCCGTCGATGTTGTGCGGTCAAACGTCTTAAAGGCCTCTGTGACATAACCCCGCCTCAGACAAGCGCCATGAAATGGTGGACGGTGTTCTGGTACCAAATGTTCTGGTTGTCGCGGCACCAAATGTTCTGGTCTTATGGTACCAGACGTTAAATACTAACTGTTACAATTAAAACCTGAAATTAAATAATTTGCTTACAATAATATCAAAACCAAACTTCATTGCGTTGTGTATCATTTTTCCCCAAAACTAACCCGAACAACCCCTAAGACCAAGCAGGAGTACTGGTGTTAAGAACATTACACAAGACATCATAAGAAAATACTCTGAATCTATAACCAAGGATATTTATTGCAGCGTTATAAGAAGACACGCAATCTTTCAACTTAATTTCGAGATCTATGGTACCAGGGTGACAACATTTTAAAATAATGCATTTTAGAATTATTAATATATATTGCTATTTTCAGATATGCACCGAGATGACATTAAACAAAAATTTACACCGTAAAAATTAATATTAAATTATCATATGCAGTTATCAAACTCTGCTGGCCAGCATAAAAATACACAGGAATTTAATGAATCACCGAGCATGGTGTCTTTACCAATATTCATAGAGATTACTCAGTTCAAGAAATTTCTTAATTTACTCAGGTAAAAATTGCATACATCAATTTAGCAATCCCTTAGGCAGTTAGAAAAATATTACATACTCATGTAGACCCGTTGGAGAAAAATGATTACATTTATTCCTACATTCAATTACTCAATTAAAGGTAAAGTAGAATTTAAATTTTTAATCGTTCCTTAATTTGAGTTAAAGATAAAGTAGAATTTAAATTTTTTTTTGTTCCTTAATTTGCAAAAGTTACTTAATTTAAAAAATTAATTCTCAACCAAAGGTAGTAACAACTTAAATAAAAAGGTAAAATTTAGATAAGTTAACAAATTTAATATCTGTCTTAATTCATTATATATAAATTTAAATTACATTCCAAGTTAAGGTTAAAAGTCCTAAAGAGAGTAATAGTGCAGCAGTTGCTTAAATAAACAGCCTGGATTTAAGATCCAGCAGAAAAACCTTTGACTAAAAGTTAAATAGAATTTAATTAGAAATTAAATACACATATAATTACTTCTTACTTTAATAATTCATAACTGGAAAATTTTCTTCAATTAATCAAATCTCTTAAAAATTTTTCATTAGCCTTATTACTTAGGAAACATGTTCACGGAAGTTAGGTTGATAGCTGTACTAAATTTCAGGTGAAATTAACAATCAAAAGGTTGAACTCACTTGAGGGGAAGAATTTTAAAACTTAATTAAGCCTTGCTAGTTTATCAGATGAACAATCTCCAGACGAGCAGCCGTTTGAAGTTGAAACCCGAAGCTCTCCTTTGGGCATGATTCCAACCCGCACAGAGATGATGTTAGCAGTCCTGAGGGCCCATTCCAGTAGGAAGATGAAGAAAAAAACATAGATGTTTCGAAGCGAGAAAACTGGACCTATAGACCGATGTGAAGAAGGTGGAAACTTGTAATTTTCGGAACTAGACCCATCCAGACGAGTTGATGGTAGTACTCGGATCTAAGTGACCGATCAGGAAGAAGCCGGATAGCTGGATTCAAGTTGCATCCACTATGGTGTTAACGCATTGATTCGATGAGAAAAACCACCATTCTAGACTCCTACACGGGGATGGTAAAGTGCGGAGGAGTATACGTTTCAATTGATCTTTTAGATGTACATCTTTAGGACGTAAACATGTCCACTACCGGACACCCCGGGTCAACATCGGCTCTTCCAGAGGAAGAAAAATGAAGCGTCTTCTTTCAGCTGCAAATCCAAGGCAAAAAGGGCTGAGCATGGCCTTGCATGACGATTTTAATCGTCCAGAATCCAGAATTTTCGAAAATCACCAAATTTGGTGAATTAGTATGCAAATCTCGCCAAACACAAAACAGTGCTGCGAAAACTTAGTTTTTCCTTCTTCACACCAAAAAAAATTCCACCCTCGCCACCCCCTTCGCCAACAAGGAGGGGTGAGGGAAAGAATGCAACAACCCTACCACGCAACCGGACGCAGTACATGACCTTGGGCGAAGAAGTGCTCGAAAACGACCCTTATAGCAGAATAAATTTTTAAACACGAAATTCAACAATTTTAGCAATTAAATGGGCATAATTCTCCAACGGGGCGACGTACAGTCATGAAAGTAGATTCATAAGAAGGCTAAATTTTTTCTCTCTAAGAGGTATAAATTTCATCCATGTGAATAAAAAGGAAGTATTTTTAAATTTCAAATATTACGCAGAAAGCAACCGATTTCCCATTGTCTCCTTTTCCCGAAAGCTATTACTATCGAACGCGTAACGTAAGAATGAGAACTCTGTTTAACTCGCATAAAAATAATTGATTCAATAACGTAAGCAATACAATTCGTGAAGAAAAATTTAGAATAAGTATAAATTAGTGCATATAATTTACTCACACAATAATTAATTAACAAATAAACTGCAATTAACCACACATTAATCCATAATTCTAAATTAACTAAAATCACTACATAACAACGGCACTACGGGAGATATAGACGTGGCTGTAATGCGTTGAGTAGTCGACAATGATACCGTTGGAGCGGTTCGGCCCTGGCGAACAATCATTCTATCTTGTCTCGCATTTGTGCTCCTTGGCCTTCCAGAGCCTTCATTTCGTCGGTAATTTCCTTGTAGCAACCATTGCTGCCAACATCTTTGCACAGCAGTGTCTGTACTCTGCAAGTGGCGGCCTATTGCTCGGTATGACCACCCAGCTTCACGCAACCCTACAATGCGACCACGTTCGAAGTCGATTAGTTGTCTGTAAGGTCTTCGATATCTTCGTAATGGCATATTTAGCTGCTTCTTTACTGAATTAAAATGGCAGCAACAACAAAAAAGGTAAATTTTCCTCCTCTGTTACTGGTTTTATACTTTGCGAATTGCGCACTAGAGATGCACGCTATGATCGCAATTCCTGTTCATTTGCCTTGAAACTTTGATGATTTGCATGTTCGATCAAGATGTGTTTGCATACTAAATTTCGTCACGATCGAAAACGTCCTTCTTGGTGCTTCTATTTTTTTGCAAAAGAGTGTAGTATAACTGATGCCAAGATCATGCTGTTTTCACAGGAAAAGGTTGCTCGTATTCTACCGAGTAACAATACCATAAGTGTGCTAGACGCTTCCACAAATATAAACAAGTTTGATAAAAGTTTGACTGAATACTCAGAACTTACTAATCCTTAATATTGTCATGTAGATGAAGTGATCGTGTTAAGACAGATTAAGAAAAACGTACTCAAGACTTCACATTATTAGAACGAAATAAGTAATGGAACACAAAGGAAATAAATTAAGAGAGAGGAAATTTTAACGAAATAAAGTTTTAGGCGACTTTTCTTTGATAGCTTTCAAATTCGAGGCTTTCGGGTACCGAATCCTATGTTTTAACCACTGAGCCACGCTGTGCTCAATCGAAAACAACAATTTTTGCTATAATGTATAACCAAAGAGAGACCGAATTATAGTATCTTTCACCATATTGAGACCAAGGAACCTACTGTATTTTTTAAACCACATCGGCTATCGCCTGAGCTCCTTATGGCTGTTCGCCAGGAGATTGAGTTTCTATTGGCACAGAGTATCACGCAGCCGTTAAAGCTTGCTTGGGTAAGCGCATTTATATGGTAAAAAACATATGGTGCATGGCGTTCCTGCGGCGATTATCGTCGCTTAAATACCATAATCGTTCAGACCGTTATTCCCTCCCCCCATACTCAAGTATTTTACGGGAAAAGAGTATCTACGACGCTAAATTTAGCTCGCTCATATAACCAGATCCTTGTAAATCCAACCGACATTGAAAAATATGTCTAACAAGCCCATTCAGTTTATGTGAAATTCTGTTTACGCCATTTGGCCTCCTTAACACAACGTAAACTTGTCAGAGGTACGTGCATCAGGTGTTAGGTGGCTTAGACTTTCGTATACCCTATTTCGATTACCTTCTCATCGCACTGTCAAATGAGGAGGAGCACGAGAGCCATCGTAGACGAAATGGCCTCAAACAGCACTAATTGAAACTAATACAGACCAGCTAAATGTAGTGTAGGAAATTTCTCTAAGCCCTTTCTGGAGTGCTTTATAACCCCTTCTGGGATAAAAAAAGCTTCCCGGAAAACGTCAAGCAATAGCCGAATTTCCAAAACCTGAAAGTATTACGTAGCTAAGACGGTTTCCGGCAATGCTTAATGCTTACCTCCGTTTCATCTCAAACGTTAGCAAAATCCTAGCCTCTTGGGATGATACTTTAACGCAAGCATTTGAAGGATGTAAATATGACCTTACGAATTAGGAAATTATAACTTACCATGCTTCTCATCAAGAGCCATCCTTCACGTCCGATGCTTTTAACATTGCCATCGAGGATGCATTAAATATATTGAATAGTAAAGACGCTCAAGTTCTAGCATTCTTCTCGCGTAAAATGAATGTTACCAACCAAAAGTATAGCACCTATGACAGAGAGCTCTTAGCAGTCTATACGGCTGCAAAACCCTTTCGGCATAACTTGCAGTACAGGCATTTTACAATATACATGGTCCATAAAACCTTGAGCTTTGCTTGCTCAAAAATTTCTGATTCATATTCCCCTCGGCAACTCAGGCATCTCGACGACATATCAGAATTCAGTACGGATATCACACATGTTACTGTACCCGAGTTGCAGTTGATACCTTAGCCCGGATAAAATAAATCCATTTAACTTCAAATGACTTTTCCACTAAAAAAAGCTAAAGACTAACCTACCAATTATCTAACCTACCTGCTAAGCTTGATACATCCCTATTTAAAACTTTGCTGTGATATTAGCACTGGAAAAGTTCGGACCATATGTTCCACAGACGTTATACTACTCAGTCTTTAGATATCTCCACCGCTTATCCCATTCAGGTATCAGAGACTCCTGCTACCTTATTCGACAGCGATTAATGTAGCTAGGGATGTTAAAAGACATACTGAACTATGCACGGTGGTGTGTGGACTGTCAGAAATAAAAAATTCATTGGCATACTCGCAGCCCTTTACAGTAGTTTCCTGTTGTTTCTCAAAGACACCAGCGACGACATCGTGCGACCCTTGGAGTAGTTCCAGAACTTATAATTAATTACAGTATTGGGATACAGCCAATTCATAACATTACTTACATAACTAACAAAATGAAAATACTTCTAGTTTAATGCATTTTTATATAGTTATTAGATTATTATGCTCGAGTAATAAAACAGCATGAGAACACCAACAATGTAAATTTAGCATAAATGCAATTGTAAATTACTTAAACGAAAATTCTTTCGACATGCCATATGTAACAAAATTACAAATTAATGAACGTTACATACTAACAAATATAAAAGAATATCATGGAATTGCATTAAAGGGAAAGGTCGATCTCGAATTATTCTAATTTATTTTTTAACCACTCGTTAAAGCAAGTCGAAAGAAAAGCAAAAATCTCAAAATTTGAAATTTAAGTATCTCGGTTAAATCTTGTAGTTTGTGTTTCGTTTTTATAATCCGAATAAACTTTTACTAAATATATCAACAAGACCGAGAGAACTAGAAAAAGTTAGGTTTCGTAATTTTTACAAAATTTACCCGCTTTTTTAAAATCTGAAAATATTAAACACGAATATCTGCCTCGTGTAAAAATTTTTTGTACGTGGGAGTGTATGTCTACGACCAATGATTGCGAAAAAAAACTGCATGAGGATTTTAATTGACACCGTATATATGCCTGCAAGTAATATGGATTCAAAATTAAATTAAATTAAAAGTAGGAGAACAACAACAAAAAAAAAGTTTGCACTAGAGGCTGTTGTAAAAAAGAAATCACAAGATCAGGCAGAAAAGAAACTTCTTTAACTTACATTACGCCATTCCTAGTAATATCACGTTTTCAAACATGAAAAATCCCCGCCTTACACTGCATAATTTAATATTTCGCAGTTAATAAGAGTTTTTTTTTCTAGAAAATTAAAAAATTTTCAGTTAAAAAACATAATTGAAAAACATTAAAAAAATAATGCTAATAATTTCACCTAATGTTAATATTAATAAAGGGAAACATTTCACCTGCGCATTTTTGTGTAGTCAGAGTGACAAATTGGAGCACTAGTCCATTATATTAAATGGCACAAAGAATGCGTTTGCATAAATCATGAATTAACTTTCATTTTTCAAAGAAGAACGTCAGACCGAAATGCTCAAATACTAGCATTCTCACTAAAAATGGTAGCTTACTGCTAGCTCAGTAAAGACAGAGACTAATGATATACATTCATAAACAATTCTTTTCCAACAACTGTTTTCACTGTTTCATAGTGTTCAGTAGAAACTTCTCGCATCCCATTTAATAAACACTTCTGCTCCTATCTTCCATTTTGAAAATCATATAATATGCAAGGGAATATTTTGCTTTCTATCAATCTCTGTTTTCCCTAAATTCTTGCCAAATTTAACTTTTAAAAGAATGTTCCATACAGTATAACACAGTTATCCAACAAATCTCTTAAAACTTAATTTGTACTTCGGATTATTTATAATTGTTCTATACATACGACTCATTCACATTATATTTCCATTATGGCTACTAATAAGTCACAGTTCTGAGAAGAACAATCCTATTGTCTCACGTGAGATCCCAGCAATCCATTCCATAGTTGGAATGGATTGCTGGGATATTAGTCGTTTATGATAGTTTTAAGATGTTTATATTCGGAGTCCGATTAAGCCAGTCTGGGGACCAAGGAACAGCGTTTTTTGAAGAGATATAATGCCTACTTCTTTCTTTTTTTTTCACGTGAGAAAAATTAGATAATCCTATATCAGAAAAGGCGAAGAGAAAAAAATTGGCGCTATGGTGTAGACGCACTGATCTGATCTTACAAGGCCAACGGGAAACTTCTTCCCTTCTGACCTCCCCCAAAATGAAACGACAGCCAAATTCTTCCCTATCTGCACACGGTGCGCTTATCGCATTACGCATTAGTACGTGGAAGCGTATTATTTAGCATCAAATTTAGCCATTTATTATTACGTTTTAGGCATTCTTATTAATGTTTAATAATGTTTTTACTTGAAACATTGTGTACAGTGAAGTTTGAGATTGATTTCATGAAATGATTTATTTTTTACTGCTCATTGTTGCGTTTAATCGTTATTTAAGAATATTTATTATTTAATTTAGTTTAAATCGCTAAGTCTCAAAATGAATATACAAGTTTAAAGTTCGATTTATTCTCATTCCCGTGTAATTCATACCGTAGCGAGTTTGATGTGTTCGCTTATTCAGTTCCGTTAGAGAATCGAGGCTTACTAGTGAATAACTAAATCGTAATTTAGGGCTTTCATAAAGTCTGCGGAATTAAATGGTAATCAGGTATGAATTATAAATTTTAATCTTAATGCATACTTTCTATACTGGATTTAAAAAAAGTATCAAATAGAATAAAGAAAGTTTCTTCCATGTGAAAATAAACTTCAGATTTTAAGAGATTAGACAACGATGATTCGATGGAAATTGTTGCTTCCGATTTGGGCCTTGCATGAGCAATTTTAGTGATAGGAATC
>KK121993.1:569608-587992 GCA_000611955.2 Stegodyphus mimosarum
CGTGGTGCTTAAGCGGTACCACGAGAAATTTTTTCTAGTTCAAATTATTGGGAAAACTTCAGGAGAAAAACGCATTGAAAAAGTTGGAGAATGTGAAAATAGGTGAAGTATTGTTTGTGGTTTTTATACTTCTTTGTCTCGTTAAGGAAAAATCATTAAGCGAGCGAGAAAACTGGCATTTAATAAATAACATTTATAAAGAAGTCACATTAACTAATGTTTAAAAATACATCTTTAAATTACATTACATATATATACACATTATAACAGTTTTTTTATGTTGTAAAATTTCATACAATGCATTGCATATCGTAATCGTAACAACCGCATCTTTATTTTTCATTAAAATACTTCATTGTTACAGCTATAAGAAGACTAAAATTGATGAATAGTGTAGTACAAATTAGAATATGCTGTAGTTATATGATTTTCATTGCATCAAGTTTTGATACAACATTTTTTTTTTCAGAAAATCTGTTTTAATAATCAGTTTCGTATTATTTCACATTCCCATTTATCCGACCACATGAGTCCCATTTATGTCGGAGACCCATTGCTTACCTGCTGTACCCAATTTAAATATTCAACGAGGAATGGATGGGAGCAAAAAGTTTTAAAATATCAAAATAATAAACTGCAGAGATCCGGCTCTTTATAAATGAATCTCTTTATATATCTCTTTATAAATGTCTGGAATACGATACCATCTCTCTCTCTCTCTTCAGGGAAAAGGACCATTATGGTGGTGGAGGTGTAATAGTTTGGGTACGCATTATGTACTATTGTAAGACGGCTGCATAGCCGTCTATAACTATTACATTTGATTTATTTAAAAAAAATGTTTATTTTTTTTAAAATATTTGCTGAAAAAGCACTATCACAATCTAATAATATTTCACAGTTTAAAAGACACGCAATTTATGAAATTGATTCTTAAACGATATTAGGGTAATTACACATTAAAAGCTACAAAACATTTATGTTTCGTAACGACAGCACACAACAAAATATTTATGCCTTTTCAATTTGAAACCTTCCCAGATATTTTGGCTAATTTATATCAATTTACTTCTCTTTAAACATCTTTTCTAACCATTAGGAATTTGTTTGAATACGAAAATCAGTGTTTCTATTAGTTTCTGCTTGCTTTATCTCCTAACTAGTCAGTCAGGTGAAAGTATAAATCAACCTCTTTATTTAAACAGAACTTAGAACATAAAGGCACGTTCTTATGCTAAGAAAATCAACTATAGCTTCTGGTGTTGGAACTAAACAGAAACAATCAAATTCAAACTAAAAATGTGAATTAATAGTCAAAGACTACACAATTTAATTTTAATCTAAGCTGGTTCAATAACTCTATCGTTGTAACAAATTCAAATGCCGGCAGCGATAACGCAAAGATGAATGATTACGAATTATCAGAACTAATACAACCAAGCGGAGGCCTGAAACCCCCTCTTACAATCCCAAAACCTCAGTTTAAATCTGTCTGATTAGCATCCTGGTGAGTAAACGAAAAGAAATAACAGTAAAGGCTGAAATTATACACTGGTTAATTTGCCAACAGCAGCTATTTATTTAAACTGCTGACATTAACGGAAAATGTTCGACATACAATGACGTCATACGCACAACGTCAGAATATGACCTTATATAATAATAATATTTTTAATGTTCGGCAATGGTATTTTTAGCCCAAAGAGTGTTAGCCCAGAAGGGCTATTAATTTCGTTTTGGCATTTTGCGTTAGTTCACTACAAATGTCGGTTCACTTTTCAAATTGTTTCCACCAAATATTACAGCCCTGTGTAATATTTAAAGAAATTAAATAATGAAGAATCTGTATAAATATATGTCTGTTCACGTACTGTGATAAAATAACGGTACCTAGAGCCATCAAATTTTGAATAACGTAATACAGTAGAAGTCCAGAAATCCGCAATGCTTTGGACCAGAGGTTGTGCGGATTTTAGGATTTTGCGGATTTCAGGACAGCCAAATCATAATATTCAGACAAAAAGTGCAAAATAAATAAGGCATATTAGATACATTTACTTATATTATTATGTGCGATAATATACATTATTACATTATTTTATTACATGTATTAAATTATTATATATATATATATATATTATTCATTTATATTAGTGATTGCAGGAATATTTTAAAGCATTAAGGACATATACAATAGAGACGTGTAAAAATAAGAGATACTAATAAAGCATAAAATATTTAATTTTTTTTTACTTGTATCGAACATTTTTCTCATAAAGGTTTGTTTTTAAAACTTTAGGGGCTCCAGATTAAGTTTTTTTTTTCTTTTTTAATTCTACAGGGTCATAATCTCTTGCTCTGTGAGACAGCTCTGTTGTTCTAAATGGGCCCACCAGCGGCCGAGCGGTAAAGACGCTGAACACTGGTAGTTCGGTCCGAGGTTCGAATCCCGCGAACGGGCTGGCTGCATGGGCGTTTTCGTGGTTTTCCCCATGTGTAACGTGTATACGAGCCAGTTTCCCTTAGAAAGTCCTCCACGAAGGCATCCATCCCTTTAGGCAGATAGCCCTCGTGTGCTTTGCCATAACTGAATAACCCCCCATAACCCCCTGTTGTTCTAAATATTTTAGGTATTTTTCACTATGTTTCAAATCCTCATTAAAAGATATTTTCTCACTCCTATCAAATTCATTATCTGTGTTGGTGTTGGAATCGTTTTCTTGCTGTGGCGAATTCAAAACAGAGCCGATGATTTCAACATCGGTTATCTGATATGCTAGTGTTAGTTCATCTGAACACATCATCCATACTGAAAGCCTCTTCTGGGCTAAGATCTTTTTTCTGCCACTAACACAGAGTCATTATTATTCGCTAATTATGACGTCATTATTGGACAAATATTTTTTCTTCGGTATTTCATTCTCCATTCTGCGGTTTCTGGAACCTATAAATTCAATGTTTATATTTTGAGAGGCAGTGCGGATTTCAGGAGTTAGCGGATTTTTGGTATTTGACTGTACTCCACCGAATATGGGCATCTCAAAGCCTTAATTTGGAACTTGGAATTTGCTTCATCATCAATTTCATACTTTGTCAGACATAAATAATTTTTGATTAACAAACTCAACGATTTCAAAGCGAGGAATGGTAACACTGCACGAAAAAAAAAAGTCTTTATCTTCAGCGCGCGAGACTGTGTATCGGAAATTCTAAAGATATGCTCTCTTTATATTGTGATATTGCTGTTGAATTGAATTTTATGGTTTAAATGCGAAGAACATGATATTTAATTAATAAAGGCAGCACACAAAACATTAAAAAAACGCCCCTTTGGACCTAATGTAAAATCTGAAAGCTTTCAGATTTTTAGTCCAAAGGGGCTTTGTCCCTGAAGGAGTATTGTTTTCGCTTTGCGATTTTGCGTCGAATCACTTTGAATGCCCGTTTCACTTTTCACATTGTTGCCACCAAATATTATCGCCCTGTATTACACTTGAAGAAATTAGATAATGAAGAATCTGCATATTATATGTTTCTCGCACTGTGATAAAACAACGGTACGTAGAGCCCTCAAATTTTGGATGCAATCCTATTGCGAATACGGGCATCTGGAAGCCCAAATTTGAAATTTGTTTTATTATTCATTTCATATTTTGTAAAACTTTAACGAATTTATAATTAACAAACTCGAGAATTTCAAAGCGAGCAATGGCAACGTTGTACAGAAAAACATATTTATCTCCAGCGCGTGAGACTGTGTATCAGAAATTCTAAAGATGTAGTCAATTTAAAATTATTTTGTGATATTGCTCTTGAACTGAATTTCATGGTTTAAGTGCGAAGAACAAGATGTTTAATAAGCCAAGATAACACACAAAATGTTAAAAAAACGCCCCTTTGGACGCAATTTAAAATCTGAAACCTTTCAGATTTTTTTTTCTTTTTTTAAAATTTTCCTCAATTTTGATTAACAAACTCTACGATTTGAATTCGAGTAGCGGCAAACTTTTCGAAATAAAGCAGACTTTTATCTCAAGCGAGCGAGACTGTTGCCACTCGGAAAAATGATTGCGAAAATTAGCGCTTTAAGACTTTTTAATTAATAACTTGGCTGAGTCATACGAAGATAAGAATGGTCGAAATGGCTTTCCACGAATTTTTGGAATCTGGGGGTTCCTTTTTCGAGGCTTAACTCCCCGCCGTTCAGGAGGAGATGATGTCACAAACAGACAGATGCACATAGATTTTAAAAGTATAGATGTACGTTTCTGAATTTAAAGTTTTATTTTTGTAACACTAGTTGTAATTATGTGTAGAATTTGAAAGTTTAAATTTATAGAAATTTAAAATGCAATGAAAAAGAGAAGCCTGCGGGATAAAAAATTTAAAAGCTAGCTTAGTAATGTTAAATGGTTAGTTAGGTTTTCCAGTGAAATACAAGGTTTAATTGCATTTTTGAACGAGCACATTAGGATGAGTTTGAATATAGGGAGTCTGTTAAGGTTTAGTGTGTTTAAGCTTATTAACATGTAGGTTGTCGTTCAGGTAGTAAAGTTGTTACTGAAAACACTCACGTTCACTTACGCTGAAATTCAGTACACTCATACGTTGCAGAGCTAGGGGTGGAAAATTAAATTTGTGAGAAACGTAAAAGGAATTTGATTAATTTTCCCTTCTAGATGCACTGGATGGAGATCAAATTCAAGAGTCAACTGATGTTAGTTAAGAGTAGAAATTGAATATATATTGTAAAATTTTAACGTAGCTAGTAGCATTAAATTGTAAGGCTGACTCTTCAAGTTAGGTTAGAATTTAATATTTTCAACTAGGTCGTTAAAGAACTTATTTTCAAATAATTAAGTTCTGGCGGGAAATATTTGTAAAGGCCTTACTTTGTACTAATCAATTATTTTTATTTTAAGAAACTTTCCTTCCCGATTTCAGTTTCCTGCCAAAATGCAAATATAAATGACGTATACGCAAAATCTCAACGAGCGGAAATAGTATGCAGCATCGAAGAGTTAGTTACGATAGTGGTTTTACGCCGAGAACGAGTTTATGCCGCTAGCAAGATTTATGTCTCGTGTTTGCAAGTAGCTCTGTAAAACTGAACATTTGTGTTAGCCACTTACTTTTAGAATACTTGATATTTTAAGACTCGGCTTTGCTGTGTACAGCCGATATATCTGATATAGAAGATTGAAGTAAAAGGCAGTCGTGTAGTTGAAACTTGATTTATTTCGATTGTACTTATTATTTTATGCTTAAGTTACTTCGCCACAAGTGGTGGTAAGTTTGTGAGCACCGAGTGTGCGTATGTAGTTAAAATAAAAAGACTTCTGTAACTTTTGCCGGTAGTTAGCTGTTTTCAAGATTCGCTAACTCGTATTCAATAGAAACTACATTTTATGCTCCCTAAACGAATAAGACTTACAATCTTTTAAATTGTCAGTTTTCAATTTCTTTATTAATAAAAAAAACTCCTTTCTATATTGTCTATCCATGTGATAAGAATTAGAAGCATTTGTGGTATTGTCCATGCTTGTGTCTAGTGAAAAGAAGAGAAAATAAAGCGAAGATACACATGTTAAGAAAGCGACTTCTAGTATCAGAAGTAAAACAAACAAATACTATGTTTTCATTGTTCTTCCAAAGATTCTCCAAAAAGTAAGAAATTCATCACAAACTGTCTGTACAATACATCCATGACGTGTTAATATCACGAAGACACAGAATCGTTGGTCTAGAAGTCTTGCCTTCAAATCCTTCTAAACTTTCTGAGTTGCAATGTCTAAAATACGAGAGAAAAATTACCTCTACCAATTCTGTAACAGTAAAAAGGCAGAATGTTTTGGAAAAAAAAAAAAAAAAAAAATGGGGGGAAGTGTAAAATTAATTTCACAGAGAAAACTGATGTATATTCTGTGATAAAAACTCTTACAGTGGCGAATTGGCCAAAGAATTCGGCCCTGGCAGGAAAAAGTATGCCGGCCCTAATGCCCCATATGAAATGTCATTATTATACATATAAGTTATCATTGTCATCATCATCACCATAAAAATATATCTTTGCAGAAGAGTAACACTTTATTCATATATATATATATATACATACAGGGTGTTTCAGAGATCATGGGGCAAACTTGGAGGGGTGGTAGAGCGTACTAAAAAATGCATTTTTTCATAAGAATGTAGGGTCTAAAGTGACGGGTTAAGGCAGAAACACAAAAAAAAAAAGCGACACGAAAGGAAAATGCGTTTATGTACAAAATCAACGTAAAGTGCTTCTTTGCAGCAATACAATATTCACAATAAATGTTCAAATTTGCGACCACCAGCAGTAATACATGCTTGGTAACGTTGCAGAAGGGATTGACGAACATTTTGAAAAACGACAGGCATTTCGCGCACGCTTGCAGCTGCAATGGATAATCATGCAACGAGGTCCTCCAGTGAGAGAGCGGGAGTCTTGTAAATGATGCTCTTGAGATGGCCCCATAAAAAAATACAAGTTGGATAAATCTGGCGAATGGGGTGGCCATTGAACGGGTCCACCACAGCCAATCCATCGGCCCGGAAATGTCCCATCCAAGTAATTGCGGACCCGCACGTGGTTATGGGCTGGTGCGCCATCATGCTGGAACCACATGCGATCACGAACGACAGCCGGAACATCCTGCAGCAATTCCGGTAGCACCTCTTGCACAAAAATAAGATAAGATAAACCATTTATTTGTTCGTGCAGGTAAGAGGTATCGACCTATGAGGTAGTCGTTACCAATACCCACCCACACATTCACGGAGAAGTGAGTTTGGAATGCACGTGGACGTGTGGATTATGAGTTGCCCCACACGTGCATGTTATGGCTACTGAAGATGCCGTCCTGTGAGAAAGTTGCCTCGTCCGTGAATAGCACATACGACAGGAAATCCGCCTGCGCCTCACACTGCTGCAAGAACCAATGACAGAAATGAACTCGAAGAGGGTAATCTGTCTCTTGCAAGGCTTGGACTCTCTGCAAATGGTATGAGTGCAAATCATTTTCATTCAGTACTCTCCAAACTGTGGAATGACTCAGCTGTAGATGACGTGCAACAGCTCTTGTACTTGTCTGAGGTGATTCATGCACAATGTTCAAGATGGATTCTTCAATGCAAGGTTGTCGTGCAGTTCTTCTTCCACTCCTAGTGTCTCAGAGGTGGCTCGAAATGACCCGTTTTCATACAGAGACCGATGCAGCCTCTCGAACATTGTGCGCTTCGGCATACGCCTGTTCAGAAACCGTTCCTAGTACAACCGTAGCGCTGCTCTGCCGTTCCCATTAGCAGCACCATACATGAGATGCATGTCAGCTTTTCCCCTGTGCGTAAAATCTTCATGCTCGACATCAGAGTTGCGAATGATCCTCTAATGCATCGGATCGTGGTTTGTCCGGCTCACTACCGCTGCACTGCCAGCCAATCACAGCTGTAGTTCCTATTACTGTTCATTTTTTTGAACATTTATTGTGAATACTGTATTGCTGCAGGGAAGCACTTTGCGTTGATTCTGTACATAAACACATTTTCCTCTCGTGTCGTTTTTTTTTGCATTCATGCCTTAGCCCGTCACTTTAGACCCTACATTCCTATACAAAAAATGCAAGTTTGTTTCCCTCCAAGTTTGTCCAACGAACTCTGAAACACCCTGTATATATATACATAAAAGCAAAGTTTAGAAGTACTGAGGTGAGAACACTGAGACGTAGAAACAGAGAAATATTGATGGTGTAGATACTTGCTATTTAGAATGTAGAATTCGTAAAGACTAAGGGCAGTTGAAGCGGTTTGAATTCCATTGTTATTTAAATTCACATTTAGAGCCACAGTTCACTTGGCACGCTAATTATACCTATTTTCAGAACATTTACATTTTTTAATACAGTTGCGACAGGAACAGAGCACAGTGAAATTATGTCCAAGCAGCAACAGAGTTACAAGCAAAGTAAGTATTTATTTAATATGGCAGCTCACCAAATAGGAATGTTCTCGTTTTACGAAGGTTTCAATTCTCAGAGTTTAGGTTCCGAAATAACTACGTCATTATGCAAGCTTTCTGACATAGATTAATCTAGAAATGACGCAATCCAGAAATAGTATTATTATTTTTAGAATGAAAAGTAATAGCCAAATTAAAAAAGAGCAATTAAAAGGCTATTACTAAATTAAATTATAAAGCTGATTTACATATTCTTTATCTCACATATAATGTGTAACATAAAAAATACATAAATCAGCTTTATAATTTAATTTCATTATAGTCTCTTAATTCCTTGTTTTTCAATTTGGTTGTTTGCTCTTTATTCTAAAAAAAATTAGTAATGTTTCTGGACTGCATCATTTCCAGATAAATCTTTTTTTTTTTTTATGCTGTATGACTTACGTAATGCTTATGATGTAGCTAATTCAGAACTTTAAAAATAGGTTAAATATTTGTCTTTAAGGAGTACCCAATTATCCATATCAGCATACTCTCTGATGTAAAAAGCTAGGGCTTCGTCCCTTAAGAATTCAAGCGATAACAACAGTTTGTCCTTCTCAGTAACATTTTTACTTTCTATTGGGAAATCAGAATTCTGCTATCGAAAACTAGAAAATTAAATTTCTCTACATTTACGGAAGCAGTTTCGGGTTTGCTTAAGGATATTTACGCTTGAGAACGCGTTTCTATGGAGAAATTTCAGTTCTAATTTTGATACACACATAATTATGATACACACACATTTTGATACTAATCACACATCAGTACTTGATATTGACTATTGATAATATCATTAAAAGTGGAGAAAGCAGAAGGGAAATAGAGCACACAGTTCAAGCATTAATTTCAATCCTGTATCAGCGAAAAAAGATCCTAATTCATTCACAAATGAGTTGGATGAAGCTACACATTTCAGTGACCTTCAAAGCATCGGAATGATTTGGAACATTAGTACTTTGAATCTTTGAAAACACTCGTCAAATCATTTTTTACACAGTCGCTGGATTAATTTTAAATGGCTGGTACTAAATTGCATTTTTAAGAATTCGCAGCAAAACTATGATTTTTTTTTTTTTTTTTTATTTTTTTTTTTTTCTATTTTTACTTCATATTGTTGCTGAATTCCGTTGAACTTATTAAATCACCGAACATCCTGGATTAAATTTCCAAGAATGAATTTTCACTTAAAATGTTTAAAACTTGCAACGCACTTGCTTTGGAATGATTCAGTGTAAATGACTCGCTGCAAACATAGAATGACAGAGCCGTAGATATCTTGAGGATTAGCACATGAAGGCATTAACTAATTATCTTCGACACTCGTAGCTGTAATTTCTATGATAAACACTTCGGTAAAGCAAAAATCCGTATCCTGATCGATTCAATTGTAATAAAAAAGCACAATTTAGAAATACTGAGGTGAGAACACTGAGAGGTAGAAATGCAGAAATACTGATTTAATTTGCCTCGGCTGCCAAGTTTCCTCTTCAGTATAGATCTACGTTCTATGCCAAACAACATTATTGCGTCTTTTTCTCAATGTTCTTACTTCAGTACTTCTCTAAATTTTGCTTTCATTACACACACATACATATATAGATATATATATGTATGCAAATAAACTATATACAAAAAATAACAGTGACTAAATAATTATACAAACTAAACAGCGTTTGATTCATAATTAGCTATATAAATATTTTTTAATTCCAGGCGCCTCGGCAAATATTTCCTCCATTATACCTTCAATTTTTGGTTTAGCCAAAATATCCTTCTCTATATTCATCAATAGCAATGACTCCAAATTAACTTGCTTCATAGTACTCCTTAATCTACTTTTTACAATTTTTAATTTTGAAAAAGCTCTTTCGCATTCAACTTGCATTATACATAGGGTGAATACAAAATAAGCAAAAAAAAGACATTAGCATTTGCATTATTATGTAAATTATATATTGTAATTTATATACACACAGCTTTGGATGAATGCTCATTAATAGACAGAGCATTCTCTCCGTCTGACTCGGTATCAGATTCAAAATAATAATTTTCAATTGAATTTTTTCATTTACTGTGTGTATTTGGTATTAAATATTCGAGTTATTGCTAAATCTGCAATATTTTCCTTATCTTTTTATTCAATTTAATACTACATCTCTACATTAATTTGGTATATGGGGCAAAATTGGCAGTATTCTGACTTTCTGTAGCCATATATTCTAGATGCAATCTGAAGCAAATGACGCAGCAAGGACAATATTGTATTTCATCTAATGGATTCAGTAATTTACATATGGATAACATGCATCAGAATTTTTCATTTTTCATGTACTGCTTTAAAAATGCTGTCTCTAGGATGGTAACAAATAACTCTCAGCATTTTCATGTGGCACTACAACAATCCTCAATTTCAAAATTTATTTTCACCTATATAAACACTCATATTTAATATTTGTTATGAGTAACTCAAAATCTCCATTTAATTTTGCTGGAATTTCATTTTTAATTTAAGTTTTCAATATACTTTATATTTTACACATGCACTTTCTAAAAGACTGCACTATTAAAAACTTCTTGAACATGAGCTCTCAAATGGGGGGGGGGATTTCACAGCTTCAGGAGGGAATGTGGTCAACCTTTTATTTAGTTGTTAAGTATTTAGATTCAGTTTCTGAATATAAAAAAAGTTTAAGTTTTTAGTAATATTTCCTATAACTTTTAATGCGTAATTTTAAAAACACACAAAAAAATAATATAAATGTATACATATTTTTCGAATTTTGGAAAACAATGGTAGAAGGAATGCATGTGGCAAAACAGTTTGAAAACCACTGCTCCAGAGCAACTGATTGTAGCCAGACAGTTCTGAGTTAGGGAAAAGATTAAATAAGATAAACCTTCAGACAAGAAAAATCTTGATTCTCATATCATAAGAATATGCAAAATTATGTCATTAATTACTGAATAATTTTGATATTCTAAAGCAACAAGGTTTTCCCCTCTTTCCATTTATTTACAGTTTCTCAAATGCTCAATCTGCAAACACAGTTAAAAATACAAAAAAAAAAAAAAAAAAAAAAAAAAAAAGGAAAGGTCATTTGAAACATATGAAATAATATGAACACTTCTACATAATATAACTCATTAAATTTTACACCAAAAAAGCTTACAGTATGTATATAAATGTAGTTTTTATTTCAGTTCCTCACTTTTCATACAATCTTACTCATGCATTCATTATGTACAGTTCATTCTATCTCACATACATAAGAACATTTCAAATCAATAACATATGTTCTCAGTTTTCAAGGTATTCTCGAAGTTGTTGCATAGTTTCAACATCAACAGTGGACATGAGGTCTTGGAATTTCATAGCTCCTACAGACTGCTGAAGTGCCATAACTTGATTGTAAAGATAGTCTCTTAACACAACTGTATATACTGGATCTATCCTAGAAAGCTGAAATAAAAACAAATTTAATATTGCATTGCTAAATGTTTATTTGAGCATGTAAAAATGTTTGAGTATGTTTTACACCTCTTTCAATAGCACATCAATGCCAATTATTTTTTAAACATTCTTGTTTTTCATTTCAAGACATGGACACTTCTCAATTTTTTGCCCCGTTATTCTCCCTATGTATACACAGTGATCTATTTAAAAGGAAGTGGGGGAAGAGAAAAATGGATAAACTTGGAACTAAAAATCTAAAACGAGAGGTAAAGAGGAGGTGCATGATGCCTTTCATTCAGTCACTTTAGTTTATGCATGCAAAAGACTAGGTCCAAGATTTTTCCAAACATGGTAAAAACTGCAAGTCCACCACAATGCTAAACTGCTGAAATTCTTATGGGAGGAATCATAGTCTGCAGTCACTCCAGTGAAATGTCTAGAAAAATGGAAAGCCATCTGAGGGTGATGCTATGCACCTATCAGTATTGTCGCATAAAGACGTTTTGGTTGCCCCATAAATATTTTTTGGTGCATTATATATCAGAACATTTTTATAGCTTTTCGTTGGTGATGGCAATAATAAAAAAGAAACCACCTATTTCTATAAAAGAATGAAATCTTAATTTACAAAAGTAAAGTGCAACTTTAATAATATACTTATTACTTAAATGACATCTGAGTTAAAACTCTTAATTCAGAAACTAAGTAAACACTGTTCCCTCACTCTTACATACTATTTGCTACTTATATTATAGATAATTAACTGACTAACAATTTTAAATATTTAAAAAAAATTTTACTGACATATGCACATATGAGGTAAATGTATCAATATCAACCTTACATTAATACTTACACCATTTATAATTTAAGAAAATTTTTAAGTTGCAACAGATGCTGCATTTTTTTTAACTAATTACATGCAACTCATGTCATTATTTTATTAATTTTTGGAAAAATTAATTATGACTAACCTGAACTTAAAATTATGAAAAGAAGCCAACTATTTGTACGAAATTGAAAAAATAAAAATTAAATTAATAAATAATATAAAGATGTTCAATATACCTCACGCTTCCTCTTATCATGCTCAGTTTCAATATCTTCATCAGCTGTATCAAATTCTTCAGGCCTCATTACTAATAAGCTACATTAAATAAAGCAACAGTCAGAAAGAATATTTACTATAAGAATTAAAATAAAATTCATAAGGATATTCATTAACATTTGATTTTTTTCTTCAGTGGGGATAAGTTGATAATTTGGATTGTAATTTACATAACTCAAAAAATAGCTCAGTTTAACCTTTCAAAAACTCCCATTCAGTTATTAAGACACACAAAGATCTCTTCCAAGCATAATTTGGAGATATAAAACAATTCCAGTATCTTTCCCGCATGCATAGTGACTGAAGAATACATTAAATGTTTTGGTGATGCTTAAAAAAGGATATGGTAATTCTGTTTCATATGTTATTTTTGATGCGATAGAGATAGCCACTTACTCAACAAACATTTAGTTCATTCTAACTGAAAAATTCGATATGGAAGAGGAGAATTATTACCATAGTTCATCCTAAAGAAAAGTTTCCACACATGGAATTATTTTGTGAAGTATTTTCCAAAACAATTTGTAATATGTAAATTTGATAGACAATAGGCTTATAAACATTATCACACAAATTTTAAACAAGAATTCCATTCATTTCTGAATATATATGAAATTAAGTTGTGCATAATGATTACTAAGTAATATAGCAGACTGGATTAGATAATTTGATTACAGAATAGAGTTATAAATAATGGGAAGGTTACCTTCACTGTGTTTTTTCTGATGGAAATTTGCTTGGATATTACACATCCAGATTACTGAAAAGTTAATTCAACAGCAATATTTGGAAATTTTAAGTTAGATTACTGAATAACATAAACTAACCAGTGGAAAGTAGATTATTAAGTAATACAACCATACCAGTAGGATGTACTCTATCTGATAGATTATTAAGTAATACAACCAGACCAGAAGGAAGTACTCTACCTAATAGATTATTAAATAGTAAAACCAGACCAGTAGGAAGTACTCTAATCTGGCCAAAATTATCTGGAAAACCCCCTAAAGAAGAGAATCTGGCAGATGATGTAATTTAATTTATAACTGAAAGCTATAAAAGTGTTGGTAGTAGTTTGTCACATCTTATTTATACATTTGTGAAACAGTAAATCAAAGGAGCTTAGTGACTGATTGTGGCAGTATAGTAGGATGCCACCTCTGAGGGAAATCAGTTTGTGAAATTTTGGGCATTCTACAGAAGCCAAAATCCACTGTGAGAGATGTAATTGTTAAGTGGATACATCAAAGCAATAAAACTGCAGAAAAATGAAGTGGCAGGCAAAATAAATAAATAAAAATAAAATTATTGAACACAGCTGTAGAACTCTGAAAAGGTCAGTGAAACAAAATCACAAGTCCTTATTGGTTGAGTGGTTGAAATCACTTAGGTGTTCCAAAGTTCATCAGGTGTTAATGCTAGCAGCAGGACTATTTGTCGAGAGTTAAAAAAGAACAACTTGAAATTCCATAGTCATGCAGCCCCTCACAAGCTGAACATCACTTCCCAGAATGTGAAGTGTGGATTGCAATGATGAAAAGCTCACTATTACTGGACTGTGGACATGTAGAAAAATGTTCTTTGGAGTGATGAATTTCACTTTATAATCTGGAAATCCGATGGATGCATTTGGGTTTGGCAGATGGCCAGCGAGTGCTTATTAAGTGATTGCATTGTGCCGACTGTAAAGTTTGGTGGTGGCAGCATCATGGTGTGGGGGTGTTTTTCATGGTTTGGTCTGGGTCTCTTCATTCCTCTGGTTGAAAACATGAGCTCTGAGATGTATGTGGACATTCTGAACAAAGCTGCTCTCCCAAATCTATGGCAATATTTCGGGGAAGGCCCATTTCTCTTCCAGCAGGATAACTGCTCCATTCACACATCGAGACTTATGCAGCCATGGTTTGAAGAAATGGGTGTTCAAAAACTAGACTGGCCTTATCCGATCTAAATCCTACAAAACATATCTGGGAAAAAGTAGAATGCAGATTATGTAGCCAGCCAAATCGACGATCCTCACCACCAGCACTGACTTCAGATGTGATGGACACCTGGAAGTCAATTCCTATTAAAACCTAGTGGAAAGTCTTCCCACATGTGTGTAGGCTGTCATCAATGCAAAAGGGTGACTGATATCATATTAGTATATTCCTTGGGACTTTCCAAGTCCATACCACTGTGTGACCGGATACTTTTGGCCAGATAGTGTAGATTATTAAACAATATAAAGAGACTACAAAGAGACAAAGAGCTGAAACTTGCAATTAGTAAATTATTAGTGTATCATCACTGTATATAATGACTGACTATTCTTCAGTTGGAAAGAAAATTGTAAAAGTAATTAAAAATGTATGAACTTCAAAAATGTGCATAAGGTAAAGAAGACAAATTAACAGGCTTTGTTTTTGTTGACAAGTAAGTCTTTTTCATTAATTGCTAAAATACATAGCTATACAAAACATAATAATGACAGAAGAGTTTTTGAATTAATTATCTAATTCCTAAGGGAAGGATATGGATAATAATAGTAAATACTTTGCATGCACGAACTGATTCTAAAATGGCAACAAGCTGATTTTAAAGTGCTGGAATTGCAGTTGTGAAAGCCATGTACAAAGGAACTGCGAAACACCTCAAGACACAGGAGATAACACTACTCCCAGCATAGAAGAAAGAGGAACTAATTAGTGGTCATCTGGGAGGGTTCATATTGCTATATTTTGAAAAAACATAATTTTAACTCTTTGAGTGGCATGGGTTTTTGGATCTGTCATGAAATATCTGTATTTAAACACTCTTTATTAGGTAAATTTGTATATTTACTTATTTAGGTCTCTATTTTCCCAAACTTACATTTCTTGAGATGACATTTATATTATTAAAGAATGTAAGAAAGTAAAATATCTTGAATTATAAGCTAATTTATACCAAGTAGCAAAAAATTTCATGACTGGATAAAGCCGGTCATGGCACTGAGTGAGTTAAAGCACTTCTTATTTCTGCAATGAGTAGCAGTATAATAGACATATAAATGGAAACGTTTCATAGGTTATGGACATCTATCATGGAACATATTAATGGCATTCTTGCAATACGACCACTGATACAGGAGCCAATGTTACCATCATCTGGATGCTGCCCTGCATTACTTTCCACACTGTGTCTGGTGATAAAATCGGCATCAAAGGAAAGTTTAACATTAACACCACATTTGGAAGTGATACCTACCAACACACACCACATGTGGCTGATATTACAGACTCTTGAATACTCGGATTAAACTTTCTAAGGAAACACAATTTTTCCTTGTGTTTCAAGAATAATGAACTGTACTATTTTTAAAAATCTCTCAGGACATAACCCTGTTTGGAATTAAAGATAGAGTTAAATATGCCTACAAGGCTCAAGATGATATCACAGTACTTTTCACTATCTGGATCCATAGCTGAAAACAGAAATTTCTGATACGGCGTAATGAAATATCTATGACAGCCTGAAAGAAGTACTAGCAACTTCAGCATTGGTCAACCTATACAGTCACATCATCCTGATGAGAGCTACCAATGTAACTGATAGGGTAAAGTCATTAGGAAAGGCGAAATGGTTGCAGCCATGTGCTCCAGTGACCAGCATTAAAAGAAACTAGTAGTCCTTCTGTCCCTGTATCTTCAGACAGCATAACATAGGAATTATTACAAAATGCACAACTAAGCGATAAATAGAGGAATACTCAAGACACTGTCATTTAAGAATTTCATGATGTTTCTCCCACATATCTTCTGATATAGGTTAAACCAATCCGGCATAGCATAAAATTGATATGGGACACCATCCACCATACAAGCAACATCCAAGATATCTACAGATTGTTAAACAGGAAAAGGTAGGAAAATATCTGAAGGACATGCTAGAAAATGTTAACCTTAAATTAAAAAACCTTACATTCAAAGGCTCCAATTTAAAGTGCTTCAGATTTCTGCAATAAGTGGCAGCAATAATGGACTTCTCCTAATAGGACATATAAATGGAGTTCCTTATAGTATGACCATTGATATAGGAACAATGTTACCATCATCCGAAAAGATCTAGCTCAATCACTGGAAGGCAAACTCATCTGGATGACACTCTTCATTATCCTCCAGACTCTGTCTAGTGATAAAATCAACTTCGATGGAAAACCTTGGCATCACATTTGGACATACCACTTACCAAAAGTGACACATATTACAGACCACTGCATACTTGGATTAGATTTCTGAGGAAATACAATTTTTACTCAGAATTTGAAAAAATAAACTGTACTCTGCCTCTGAGAACATAACTCAACTTGGAATCAAAGCTAAAGGAGTTAAATTCTGTCCACCAAATAATAGTTCAAGATGATATCACAACACTAGCAAGAACAGAATTTTTATCATTTTGGATCCATACCTGAGAACAGAAATTTCCAGTATGGTATAATGGAATATCCTAAGAACAATGACAACCACAAAGTAGCCTTGGCACTTGTCAACAATATAAGTTGTAAGAAGAAAGACATTAGGAAAGGCAAAGTCACTGCAGTGTATAATCTAGCAAGCTGCGTTAAATGAGCTAACAGTCCTCCAATCAGTGTATCTTTGGAAATCATAACAACAGAGTTACTGCAGAATGCACAATTAAGCAGTGAAGCAGGAGTGCTTCAGAATGTGTCATTCTAGAATTTCAAGACATTTTCTCCCCCACATTTGACATAGATGAAACCAGTGTGTTACAGCATTAAATTTATATGGAAGCAACATTCAAAATGTCGACTGATCGCTAAACAGAATCAGATGGGAAAACTTTTAAAAGACATGCAAGAAAGTGATACCATAGATCTTTCACAAAACTCTTGGGCCTCTCCTATTGTCCTAAATAGAAAAAAAAGATGGTTCAACTTGATTTTGCTTTAACTACTGCTGTTCAACAACATTACAAAGAAAGCCAGCTACCCTCTTCCCCTGATGAAATTCTGAACACTCTTTCTGGAAGCAAGGGATTTCTGGAAGCAAGTGATTTAGAGAGTGGATATTGGCTGATAGAGATACACCCTGATGATTGAGAACAACTGAATTTACTACAGGGCAAGAATTTTGGCAGTTCTAGCTGATGTCATTTGGATTCAGTAGCGCCGGCAACATTTGAACACTTCATGAAGATTGTGCTGAGAGGTCTTTGCTACGATGCTTGTCTGATATACCTGGATGACATTATCTGCAAAAGTTTTGAAGAACATTCTGAAAATACTAGGAAGGTGCTTTAGAAACTGACGAAAGCCAATCTAAAGTTAAGACCTACCAAATGTAAACTGTTAAGACATGAAGAGTTACCTTGGACATGACATCTCTGCCGAAGGTGTGTGCATGGATCCAGTGTCAACATTTAAAGACTGTAGATACTCCGAAAATGTTCACAAGTTGGGGCTATGGGTCTATTACAGGAGATTTGTGAAGGATTTTCCTTCCATCTCAAGTCCCTTTAACAAACTGACCTAGAGCAAGCAAATGTTCTTGTGAGCAAAAGAATGTGAGGATACATTTTAGACTGAAAGAGGCTTTAACATCTGCTGTGACTTATCCTCAGCTTGACAAACCATTTATTATTGATGTAGATGCAAGCAATAAGAATGTCAGTGTTCTTTTGTTCCAAGAAATAAATGAGCAAGAATGTGTGGTAGCATACTGGTGCCAGTGTGCATCAAAATCAGGGAAAAATTACTGCGTCACAGGAAAAAATGCTTACCATACTTAAAGTTGTAGAACATTTCCACCTTCCTCTTCA